>LZPO01087415.1:105282-119823 GCA_001675575.1 Neotoma lepida | reverse complement strand
CTAGCACATGTAGGTTCCATTGTTGACTTGCTAGCACATGTAGGTTCCATTGTTGACTAAATAGCACATGTAGGTTCCATTGTTGACTAAATAGCCATCTTTATGTGTCTCTACATTATCAGGATGTCTAATTTTTCCTGAGTAGACAATGTTATTTCAAATACAACTTTATTTAGGCTATGTTGTTACTATAGTTTGTATTTATTTTAATGGTAATATATGAAGACAATAGAGTCACAAATTAGCCACTTAGTATTTAGTATTTTGATCTTGTGAAAAGGGGAAATTAGTACACTTATAGTACCAGGTAATTAAATAGCAAACCAGCATTAAAATTTTTCAGAAATTTATACACTCTTTTCTAGAAAAATAGCCATGATAATCACTTCATTTTGGACTTGTTTTATAATATGAGGTATTTCTGAATAATGTATAGCTAGACCCTAGAGAGTCCTTATTAAGTTACAGCTAAAAATTATATTCAAATTTAGTAAAAATAATTTAGAGTGAGGTGTGCTAACACACACCTGTAATCCCAGCATGTTGGAGATAGAGGAAGGAGAATCAGAAGTTCAAAGTTGGGTGGTGGTGGTGCATGCAGGTGGATCTCTGTGAGTTTGAGGCCAGCCTGGTCTACAGAGCTAGTTCCAGGACAGCCAAGGCTGTTACATAGTAGAACCCTGTATCAGAAAACCAGAAAAAAAGAAAAAAGAAAAAATTCAGAAGAAGTTCAAAGTCACCCTTAGCTACATAGGGAGTTTGAGACCACACTGGGATACATGAGACCCTGTTTAAAGTCTAAAAACAAATAAATAACAATAAAAATTTAGGATGTGTTTAATACTATGTGTATAAACAAAATCATTGAGACTAAATTAAGGTGGTATGCAATAGGAATCTAACAACTGTTTTATACACTTACTACATTGCTAAAAAATATCAAAGAACACTCTGTTTATTTGTCTCTGTTCATTAACCATTGGACATGGGCAAGTGATATCATTTGGGAATCTCAGTTTACTCATCCTTGAAATAGATTGGGGAGCTTAACAACTTACATGACCTTATGCTTTCAAGGATGTATCTTAGTGTGTAGAGGGTATCTCTCATCATATTAGATCTGATGAATCAAAACCAGTTTGACTTCCTCTGTTTCCAGGAAATTTGAGTTACGCTTCTGGGGCTGATTTGATGATCTCCTTGAGGTAGGGAAGAACTAGGCTGGCTTTGATGACAGGTATGAGGAGGAATTTCACATTACCTGGGGCTTATCCTAGATTTGTTGCTTNAAAAGACAAAAAGCAGGATCAAATTAGCTTTACAAAAGTAGCTGAGGTATACAGTGCTTTTCAGGAGCCCTGAGTTGGATGATTTTGTGACTAGTTCCAAATTTGATGACATGTACAAAGAGTACTTTTACACCCTTTTAAATATCCTTCTCTGGATATACACTTAAGATGTTTTCCTACTTATAAGACTCCTTGGCTGTATATACTTAACTTTTTCTCTAGGTCAAAGAGCCAATTTGCTTTACGATAAAGAGCTTTAGGACCTCAAATCTCCACTTATCTTGTACTGGAACAAACACAGAAGGAAAACCTCCTCACCCCTCACCCCCTGTCCTGGATCAAGGCCCAATTCCACATTGAAGAAGCTGAACTTCCCAGTTTTCACATGCTACCTCTATCTGTGTTACCTGATACTTTTCCAGGGTTCAGGTGCTCTAGTTGAATCTAGAGGTTCATTCCTCTAGTTGAATTAACATGAAATAAATCAGAGCACTATTTCCTAAGACGACACAACTAGAATAATTTGTAAATGACTTCCACAGAACTCAAAGCCTTGGCAGTTGCCATTAACCTATCCTGAAGTTGTGGTAAAGAGCGGCCCTCTATATACAGTCACTATATTCACTGTTAGCACATCATGGAGGCTTGCATGAGACACTGTAGGAGAATACTTACACTTCTGAGAAACTGATTTGTTTTTATCTTACAGAAATTAGTTTCCGCTAGCTGCTGATATGTCTTTCTGTGTTGGTTTATGGAAACTCAGAGCTGGTTTTGATCAACCTTTACTAGGTGTTTAATAATTGTGTAGCACATGTTTTCAGCAGTATTCAGTTGTCAATTGTCATCTGACATCCATTGACTTAGGTTTTTCTCACCTTTATCTTAATATATTTTCTGGTTTTGTCTGATTTGTTTTCTGGATTCAAATGAGGTTTTTTTTTTTCTTTCTGTGTACGGGGGCGTGTAAGTACAGGTACGTACATACATCAGTATGAGAGACAATTTTAGGAGGCAGCTCTCTCCTTCCACTTTGTTGATTGAGGCAGCATCACTCTTGCCTCTGGGGCTCTGCTGTGCCCTCAAGACTAGCTGACTTGCAAGTTTCCTTGTGGTTCTCCTGCCACTGCCTCCCATCTTGTTAGGAGCGCTGGGATTGTGGATATGACACGCATTTTTTTATGGGTTTCAAAGATGGAACTCAGGTCTTCAGGCTTGCACAGCAAACAGTGAGCCATCTTGCCAGCCCTCTGAAGTGAGGTTTAAAAAGGAATGCTAACACTGTTGATCTGAGCTCGGTTGCTAAATGATTGGTTTCAAATCCTATCTATATCTAAAGATCATTATTTAAGATTATATTTGATTCTGTGCCAAAATGTAGCTGTTTCATTGAAAGAATATTGAATGATGGCATCATAATACCAATTCAGGAGGCAGATTGTTTTGCAGTAGAGGTTATTATACACTTGTTAGGATAGTCTTATTTTTATAGAGATGAAATACACAGAGGAGAGAAAATGTAGGGATTATTTTATTGGTACTGCCTTGTCTAGTTCCTTGTACAAAGCCCCTGTTACTTTGACACTGAGGACCTGATTAAAAGTCACCAGCCTGGATTTGTTCCTTTTCTACTCATCAGGAGTATTATATTTTATAGTCTGCTATGCTTCTTTTTTCTCTCCTCATATAGGATCAGCATTCATAATGCAGAAATCTAAAATTCAGAATGCTCCAAATTCTGAAACTGACCCTATTTGGGGCATTTTAGATTTGGAGTTTTTTAGAGTATCAAAGCAGATAAAGTCTATGCAGGTATATAGATATATATTTATATAAACTATACATTGACATAATAAATATATTTAATATGCTAATAAATGAATATAATAAATAATATGAAAGATATATTTATATACATGTTATATAATTATATATGTGAATGTTGTATATATAATTACAGTTATAGTTATGGTTATGGTTATAGTTATAATTATAGTTATAGTTATAGTTAAGCTGAAGCTGAAGTACTGGCCCCAGGTATTTCAGGTGAGAGATACTCAAGCTGTGTTGGTCTCACTCCTGGGTAGTGAGACTAGCTTCCCTCCCTTCTTCACTCCCTCCTACCCAATTCCTATTGTTCAGGCTTCACCTGGCCTGCCAAGATGCTTACCTGGCCTGCCAAGATGCTCACCTGGCCTGCCAAGATGCTCACCTGGCCTGCCAAGATGCTCACCTGGCCTGCAGTGTCAGTGTTCCATACCCACTGCACCGTGCCCATTTGTATTGCTTAGTATGGTTCATGGGTCATTTAGAAGACCCCATGTTGCTTATACCTGAAGCTCTTGGGTCTTACCGAGGCACTGAGTATGATGGGCAGAGGTTTGAGTTCGCTTAGTACGAGCTAGGAAGTTGCCTGACTTTGGCCCTCACTCAGCCATGCTTTCTTATGCCCAGGTCCTGTTTGTGCCAGATGCCAACTTCCCTTCTAGTACCTTACGGCTTTCGTCATCCACTCCTGGTGCTACTGTCTCTCCGTCATCATCAGATGCAGAATATGATAAGCTGCCTGTATGTATGCTGGCACCCTACACGCTTGAGTTCATCTGTTATCACAATACTTTTTATTCATGGTGGAAAACAGTACATTGTGTTTTTAAAAGATTATATCTGAACATGTCCCTAAAGGGATGAGGGTAGGGGTGTTGCCATAAGTTGAGAGAATGCATCCTCTCCCGACACAGCTGTTTACAAAAGGTCTTAAAGATAAAGGTGCATGCCTTATGCAAAGGTACGATGCTAAATTCCCAATTAAGTGAGTAGATTGTGCTTTTCCCAGGGAATTGGAATCAGTGATCTAGTATGAATCCTTTCATCTTAGATATTTTCTAAGACATTTAATGAGAGTTTTATAGGCTCACATATATTTTTCAATCTCAGTTTGATTTGGATCCTTATCAAGCTTACCTCTAATCTAGGAAATAGAAGTTTTCAGCTCGTATCGATGCTGGTAATGTTAGCATTAAAAATTACTGCAGCGGTATCATGATTTCAGATTTCTGATTGGTGATGTTTACAAAAATAATCCAACTTTTAGAGAACTTCTGAAGAAAGGTATGAATATTCTGTGCTTAGAGTCAAGAACTTATACCAGATTACGAATAGTAGAGAAACTTTAGAAAACAAACAAAAAAAATTGTGATATTTTTGAAGGACACGTGTCATTTTCCTTTTTAATGTTCAAGGAAAAGTGGATATAACAGACTTATGGTATAAGGTGTTTTGAAAAGGTGATTTTTTTTTCTTTAACTTCGGACTTTTTTGCTTTCCTAAGGATGCTGATTTAGCAAGAAAGGCCTTAAAACCCATTGAAAGGGTCTTGTCATCGACGTCTGAAGAAGATGAGCCAGGTGTCGTCAAATTTCTCAAAATGAACTGTCGCTACTTCACGGATGGAAAGGTATCTGTTCTTTGACAGTTTAATAGTCAGAGAGTCTGCAGAAACTAAGCAGGATTGCACATTGCTGGAGGGCAGCCTCCATTAAAATAGTTCACCCACAGCTGAAGTGCAAGATTTGACAGACATTCATTGATTTTCTTGTTCATTACTTGGCCTTTTTCCCGTTGAAGGAAATATATTCATTAAATAGAAATAGTTTTTGTTTTGTTTGTTTGGTTTGGGTTTGGGTTTTTCTTTTAAATTTTGATTTGCTTCAGGGGTGGGGAGGTTGCAGGGGCAGAGGGTGGGTGCGAGGGGGCGGGGAGATAAATGGGATTGGGATGAATGATGTGAAATCCACAAAGAATCAATAAAATTTAAAAAGAATTTTTTAAAAAAGAAATATCCCTTGTGATCTTGGATTTACCATTTCTCTTTTAGCTCTTGTGATCTTGGATTTACCATTTCTCTTTTAGCTCTTGATCTGTAAATTGTTAGGGAGACAGTTTGAGTTAGACAGCAAATACTTGCTGGATTTCAATCCTAACTCTACTACTTGCTAGAAATGAAATACAAGGAAGGTATTTGAATATCCTTGTTGTCTGCTTTCCTCATCTATAAAATAAGAATGACCCTAAAATTTAAGTAGTGGGGTGTGGCACTTAAAAGAGATGACTCGTGTAATGATCTTAACCTCTAATCTAGGAGATAGAAGTTTTTATCTTGTGTTGATGCTGGTAATGTTAGCATTAAAAATTATTTCAGCTGCATCATGTTTTTAGTTTTCTCACTGTTGGTGTTTGCAAAAGAAATCCAACTTTTGGTGAACTTCTGAAGAAAGGTCTATTTTAATATTCTGTGCACAGAGTAGAGAATTTACACCAGACTGCAAACAGAAAAACTTTTGAAAACAAAAATAAATAATTCCTGAACTACAAAACAANTCACAAAGATAATTACAAGACTCATCAAAGCTATCCACTGACTTAGCTGGAAATCTCTCCTACTGTCCCTGACAGATACTATCTTGCTGATCAGCAGGGTCTCTAATATAATCTGATAAAGCTTCAGACTTGAAGATCTGCAGGCTACTGCCTAATGTCCATAACAGAACTGTACAAACTGGAGCTGCAAATTTTCCCTATTGCTTTTTTTATTGAATTTTGCTGGGGATGAGATTTGGGATTGTGTTAGACAAAAACATGAGGTCTAGTCTTTGGCACCATGATCTGATTTCCTTTCAGCACCACACACGAGAGCCACATGTTAAAGACATGGTGAAGTCTTGCTGAGTGGAGTATAAAGCACTGTGTTCTTGATCGTGAATGGGCTTGAGATAATCAGGGTTAGGGTTAGGGTTAGGTTGTTATTTTGCTGACAGAGAAATGGGAACCCATGAGACATGAGTGTATGAAGCATGATCACAACACAGGTCTGATTGCAGCTATAAGAGCAACAGGGAGCTGTCATACTCTGCTGCCTCCCCAGCCACCAGCACTGTGACTCTCCAGTGTGTTTTCTAGCTTTCCTAGCATAGATACGATTGTCACACAGGAGACAGTGGCTCACGAAGTCAGTAGAAGGACAAAGTATTTGAAGGTTCTGTGGTGGGCAGGGAATGCTTGTCTGTCCCAAGTAATGTCTTCTGTTCTTCCTTCTGCAGGGTGTGGTTGGAGGTGTCATGATTGTCACTCCCAACAATATCATGTTTGACCCTCATAAGTCCGATCCCTTGGTTATTGAAAATGGGTGTGAAGAGTATGGCCTCATCTGCCCCATGGAAGAGGTGGTCTCCATTGCCCTGTACAACGACATTTCCCACATGAAGATCAAAGATGCCCTGCCATCGTAAGAGCCATTTCTTCTTTTTAGACCAGGAGCTGGTGAGAGTTTTAAATGGGATTTCAAAGTGAGGGTATTTGCAGAGGCCAGGGCATCGTAAAAACAAGGGACTGTGTAGACGAAAACCAAAAGGTGGAGATTTTGCATTGTGAATTTGAAAAAAATAGAAAAATGGGAAGTGGAGATGATTAAGGAAACTTGCACATCCAAGTAGTAAAGGAAAAATTTCTTACCTGAAATCTACCTGGAGAGAGAGAAACAGAGAGACAGAGACAGAGAGAAGAGAGAGGAGGGGGTGGGGACTGACTGACTAAAACCATCCTCACGTTCAGCTTTTGTGTTTTGTGTGATGGATATTTAGTGGGTCCAGCTGCCACAGAAAATAGGAAGGGAACAACTGTGGGGATTATTGATCCTCATTAGTTGCCTGACTAAGTCTAGAAAAACATTAATTAACAGCTGAACCAGTTGACACCATTGTGTCCTTTGCCCCAGCAGTGCTTGGCAGCTGCAGGCACAAAAAGCAGATGGTTAAATTAGGCTCCCTTGGGGAATTGTCAGCTTGGATTGGGGAGAGGGACAAAAATGGAGAGGTGGGCAAGGTTAGCTGGGAGGCTAATTGGAATGCAGCTGAATGTATTTGCAGGCCATTCTCTAAGAGAGGAGAGAAATAAGGGATCTTGGATGTTTATGGAAGAAACTTTTGCTTATTAATCAAGGTTGTGAAGAGCTGAGTTCTTTAATCTGCAGGATGTCTCAGTCTTTAATCTGCCAAATGAAAGTTTGAGTTCCAATCTGAGATGATTCTCTATCACACTAAGTTATTTGACCCTGAAATCAGTGCATTTTTAGTATTTTCTGGGATGTTGGTATTAGGTAATCCCCTTAGCATAGTCTCATTCCTACAGAACAAACACTCAGTCACAACCATAATTTAGCATAGGCTCCTAGAGACTCAATGAATGCTTACTAAATTGAAGAATGAATTAAGGCTTTTTAAGCAATTTAGTAGAGCCTAACACTTATATTTCCTATAGGAAAAACCTGGGCTTTCCATGCAAATGGCTTCTGTAAAATAACTCCAGGGAGAAGGTCTTTGTTTAAACTCAAAACTGCTTGGGACTTAGTTACCTTATTGGCATGATCATTTACTTTAAAGCTAGAGTGGATAAAGAACTACTTGAACATCATCTGGCCCTTGTAGAAAGCATACTTAATTCTAAAATTGAAAGTATTCACTTTAGAAAGGAGTTTTGCATCTCTGTGAATCCAGCAAAGGTGCTACTAATGTTGTAGGTGAAGATGCAGGGGCTCTTGATATAGTCCCAGCCATACTAAAATGTATAGTTTTCTTAGTCAAGTGTAGTGGTGCATGCTGTAATCCTAGCCCTTGGGACATCTAGGAAGGAGGGCTATAAGTTCAAAGCCAGTCTGGGTTACAAAGTAAACAAATAAAACAACAACAATAAAAGCTGTAACAAACTACCAACCTAACTAAAATGCATAGTGTCTTGGCCATTTATTTTGAACTTGAACGAACACCGTTAGCAAATCTTTTATATAATTCAAATCTGAGTTCAAAGCATCTCTTATTAAGGGCCAGTAACTGACTATATCTCAGGACAATATGTTTAGGTTGATAAACCAGTTGTTACATTGTTATTGTTATAGATTTTAAAATGCTTTAGGAACCTATGCAATATAAGAGCTTCTCTGTAAAATTTCTTTTTCTGTAGGTCTTTGAACTGTAAGGCGCTGTTACTTCCAGTAATAATGGAAATTAACTTTTTTTTATCTCTTTTACAAGTAGTAGGGCTTTTTAAAACATCTAGTTTTAAGGCAAGAAACAAAAAATTATAGTTCAAAGTCAGTTTATAAGAACAGTTAAAGGGGCTGAGATGTCAAGGAGCCTTTCAGAATTCTGCAGTTGACTTCTACTATTTTATAGAAAAGGAAACATTTGACTTCTTAAGGAATTTTAGTCATTGATACTAAAATCTTCCCTCTCCTTTGTCCTTTCCTTCATAAATATCAAAAACTTTATTTCATATTGAAAAGCCTTGCGGGTAACATCTCCATGCTTTGAACGCATCCGTGTGTTTCTAGCAGGAGGCACAACTCACATGGTTCATCCATTTGCCATTCCTTTTAGTTGACTTATGTTTTATTTTGTAATCAATCTCTTAGTTTNGTTTTCACATTTTGCAATCATTTTAGCATGAATTTAAGTTGTAGTATGATTTTTGGTTTGAGTTTTGGTTGAGTTTTGTTTTGTGTTTTTCTTTTCCTCCGCTTTGGTTTTGGTTTTGTTTTTAACATTCCATATGCATCCGCCATTTTTGCCCCAACAGTGACCTACCTCAGGATCTTTGTCCTCTGTACAGGCCTGGAGAATGGGAAGACCTAGCCTCAGAAAAAGATATCAATCCATTCAGTAAGTTCAAGTCTATCAACAAGGAAAAACGGCAGCGGAATGGGGAGAGAACCCTCGCTTTAGATCCCAAATCAATGGACTCTCCTGAGGAGTCCACGGAATGCACACGGGTGAAGCCCTCAGACAGCTCTGAGTCATGGAAATTAAAGAAACTGGAACCTTCCAGGGAGACAGCCAATGAGTCTCCCTCCGTGACTCAACTCAACAAGGGACCTTCTGACACCCATGCTGCCTTGGAATCTACAGCCAAAGAAAACTGCCTTCTGGGAGAAGATGATGACTTTGTTGACTTGGAGGAACTTTCTTCTCAACCTGGGAGTGGAATGGACAAAGGAGATGCCACGAAGGAATGCCTTTCCTATGACCAAAAGAAGGGTGAGCCCCAAACTGTCATGTCTGCAAAGAAAATGCAGGTGCAGTCATCCTTGAACCTCGCAGGAATAGAGAGTGATTCTGAACTGAAGGGGGCCCTAGATTCAGAAACCTGTGAGAAGCAAGATAAAGTGCCAGAAGTAGACAAACGGTCTGGATCCCCAGAAAACCAGGTGGAGAGCACGCTGAAGATCCACGAAGATCTAGATAAAGTTAAACTCATTGAGTTTTACCTAACTAAAAGCAAAGAAGGGCCACAGTTTTCTGAAAATGTACAGAAGTCAGAACTCAGTGACAGCAAAAGTATTGAGCCAGGAGGAATAGACATCACNCTTAGTAGCTCTCTTCCCCAGGCAGGTGACTCCCCACCTGAGGGCAACAAAGAGTCAGGTACAATCTGGGTAAAAGAGAGAGAGACCCTTCCCCTGAAACTGGACCCTAGCAGAGAAGAAAAAGTAATTAACAACAAAGAGGCTCTGGATTCTTTGGAATCATCTCTGGACAAGAGCTGTCAAGGTGCACAAATGGATAATAAATCTGAGATTCAGTTATGGCTGTTAAAGAGAATTCAGGTACCCATTGAAGGTAAGCTGCTGTTGGTTTTGTGGTGTGTGTGTGTGTGTGTGTGTGTGTGTGTGTGTGTGTGTGTGTGCAGGACGTGTGAATGTGTGTATACATGTTCTCATGTTTGTCTGTGGCATACATACATATAGTCACATGGAAGCCCTATGTTGTCTTTGATCATGGTTCACTTTATTTACTGAGGCTGAGTGTCTTACTGAGCCCAAAGCTAGTCTTGCTAGCCAGCTTNCCCAAGGATCTCCCATCCATGCCTCCCTAGTGCTGGGGTCATAGGCTGGCCAACATGCTCACCTGGCTTTTATGCTGGTACTGGGAATCTGAACTTGAGTCCCCATCTTGCACTGTAGGTACTTTNTACACTGAGCCATCCCCANCCTCCTGCTTTGTTTGGGGGCTTTTTTTGGTTATTGTTCTTATGGTGGTTTAATACCTTTATATTCCATTGTATAATTGCCTTTGTAAAATATGCATCTATAGTATATAGAATTAGACATTAGAATAATAACATTAGAATAATTATTTGAGAGCAGTGCATTCATAATACAACATATCCTTGCTGGTAGCATTAATGATTGGGGTAAAAATTTGTAAAACATAGTATTTATTTAGAACTTGAACTAAGTACAGATTTCTGTTTTAGAAGTATTTGACTCTTTCAAGTAATTTTTTTTAACCTTGAATGCCTAAGTCTAAGAAGTTGAAACTGCTTTTGACAGAGGGAGGCAGGGGAGGTGTCTCACTGTGGACCCCTGGTAGAACTACCTGTGGAGACCAGGACTAACCTAGAACTCAGAGATCCACCTGCCTTTGCCTCCTGAATGCTGGGATTAAAGGTGGCCTGAAATGCTTTTGAGAGATTCCAGTTCTAAACCAAATAGCATTGTAGTGGAACAAGGTCTTACTGCTATTCACTAACACACATGCTTATGAAGTGTTATAGTTCTACAGTATTCATTCCTGTGGTGGTTTTTATGCTCACTCTTAGTATNTAGCATGTCATATGACACACACCAACCTGAAACATACAAACATGTTGTCCTTCTGTGCCAAAGGAAGTCTGATGGTTCCTTCAGTCTAACGTGATATTACCGAATCAGGTTTTCCACCCATTGCCAACCCCTCTTTATAAGTTGAGAAGTTTTACTCTCGCCAGTATCGTCAGGATTGAGAAATGCTTTTTCATATGTGATGCAGACATACTGCCCTCAAAAGAAGAAAAGAGCAAGTCTCCACCCATGTTTCTGTGCATCAAAGTGGGAAAACCAATGAGAAAATCCTTTGCCAGTCACACCACCGCCATGGTCCAGCAGTACGGCAAGAGAAGAAAGCAGCCAGAGTACTGGTTTGCTGTTCCCCGCGAGAGGTGAGCAGAGCGGAGACAGTGTCCACTGTCAACATTTCAGTTGCCAGGGGATTGGTTATCTCCCAATATCGATTTCATTCTTGAATAAGAGCTTTTTCTTAGTTATAGTTTTCTTCACTTCTAGAAGGGTACATACTGGTTTTTTTTCTGAATGCTCATTTTGATACAACATATATGAGGTCGTTGTAGGTGCAGTATGCTGATCTGCTCTCATGACTTCCTGCCAAGTTGATTTTCAAATGAAGGAAGAGGCCTATAACTCAAATATCTGAAATTGGAAATGCCCTTCTGGTGGAAATAAAGGAGCAGGGTAGAGCTCATCCAATCTCTTGAAGTGCAGTAAAGAGACAGGATTGATGGTTGTCTTTAAAGTGCTTAAGTGTGTGAGGACTGAAGATTCTAGGACACTCTGAAGGGACTGCTGTGACTCAGCAGCATGAGAAATATGGCATGAGATCTCCAGGGTAGATAGATAGTGGGGTTACATGCCTTTAAGGAAATTTGTGTTCTTATTCGTTGGGGGCGGTGGCTTAGTTTTAAATGTAGTAATTGTATGTATTTATGAGTATGATAGTTATACACTTGTGTACAGTCTGTGATGATCAAACCAGGGTAATTTGTGTATCCATCACCTCAGACACCTATCATTTCCTTTTGGAGGGAGCATTTGCAAACCCCCTCTTGTAGCAGTTTTTAGATGCAGAATATATTATTATAATCTCCCGTCATTCCCACTGTGCTGTAGAACTCTGGAACTTACTCCTTTTATTTAACTGATTTTGTACTCATTAACTAAGTTCTCCCTGTTGCGCACACCTGCCCGGACAGGTGAGTGTACATGCTGTCTTTCCTCGCCTGGCTTACTTCGCTCAACTCCCTAGGCGCATTCATGTTGTTGCAGATGTCGGGCCTGCATTGACTTTATGACTGAGTAATGTTCTTCAGTGCCTATGCAACCTTATATCTGTCCAATTCATCTGTTGTTGGACACTTAGGTTGATGCCACATTTTGACTGTTAACAAATCAGTTCTACGGTGAACGTAAAAGTGCAGGCAGAGCTTTGTATCCGCATTATCGCCAAAGAGGAGATTTTATTGGTTTGGGGACAGACAATAGTGGCATAGGAATTCTTCATCAGTGTACTACTAATGATTGTTTGTAGAATATAAAATAGGAGTTTTAAAAGAAAATCAGAAATCATTCTTTTTAAAAATTGATTTATTTTGGGGTGTGTGATAGAATACAAAGACCTACGGAGAGTAAATACTTACAGACAACTTGACAAATTTTGACTCTGAAACCCACAGACCTTCCTTTTCCAGACTAGTCACCAGGCATCATCNAGATAGGTGTTTGGTGAGTAAATAGAGAGAACTTCCTCTTCGACCTTCTGTAACACGAAGACTCACAAAGCCAAATGAAATCCTAAGCAAGATCACGCTTTCTAGATGATTATTGCCCAGGGTGGTAATTCTCATCAGGAGAATTGCTTCATTTTAATAAATTATAGCTTAATGTGAAAATAATAGGATTTTAGTGAATGAATTTGCTAATAACTCTCCTTTCTCTTAGGAATAAACCCACATTAACATGGGCAATAAGCATAGTTTGTTTTGTATTACCCCTTCACTGTGCATGCAACCCCCAGGATTTCACGGAAGTTTTGCAGTAGGACTATTGGGAAGAGGCATATACATCTCATGCAGTTATTTTAAAGTGGTTCAATAGAAGAAATGTAAATTTCTGAAGCTCTATAATAACTTGGACTTCCTAGGAGCAGAATATTGTAAATGGATCCATCTCTGTAAAGATTTGGCCACTTCATGATTTTATGGACAGGGAGGAAACAGCACTGAAGTTTTCAGCCATATTGTAGGTTGTGTAGACTTCATTGGGGGGGATATTAAATTTATATATATTGTTTTCTCTGAGAAAATGTGTTATTTATAATATTTGGAAATTGAATTTCTTTCAGAATGGAACTGTGTGTACCAAGAACTTCTGTAGAATAATTTAGCAATGCTGCATGTGTAATTATTTTTCCTGTCATTCCTTAGCACAGAAGACAGTTTTGATGCTGAAACAATACTATTCTTGGACTTTCATACAAGTGGTTTGCAGGCTTCTTAATGTCGGTCATTTGTTGAATTCCATCACACTGTATTTATAGTGCCNTGGCTTACTTGTCTTTGGGTAGCAAGTAATTTTCTTTTTTGAACTCATTATTAATTAACCAAATATTTTCTCAGAGACATGTTGCATTTTTAAATTATGATAGTTTTGGGGGATAAATATTAGGAAATTTCCTCACAATTTTTCTATTTTGTATTTCCATGCATCCCTGGCCCTAAATAAATTCACATTTAGGCACACCTACAGCCCAGGCAACTCTCAACAGGACCCGTGCAGTGGATCTAGGGCTCTTGAAGAGCCCCCATTCTTCCTGGGTTATGTTCTGGCCTTGACACCAATCCTGAGGCCCCCAGGCTCCTTCCCGCCTTCCAGATCCATCCTCTGCCTCTCATCAGCAGCATCTGCAACCTGCTTTCTGGGTCCAGCTTCACTTTTTTTTTTCCTGAGAAAGCCCTGGGAACATTTGCCTATGCAAGGGCCTGAGAACAGCTTTCATTGAATCACACAATGGCATGTGTTCCTTAGGGGAAAGAACTAGAAAAAAGGAAAGCATTAACAGGGGAAAAATTAAAAATAAGGAACAATAATTGCATTATCACCCCAAACAAAAGAAGTCAGTCTCTAATCCTATCCTGAGATACAAAAAATAAAAAATAAAAAAAATAAATTCACATTTTAGATTAAGAAAAGACAGATGATGGAGTGGTCCTATAGTTAAGTCTCACCCAGAATTCCAAGTGCACAGTATGAAAAAGAGGTTGATGTTAGTGATAATTTGTGGAATTATTCAACTTAAGATCATCAGAAGACCTTAATGAGAAGCTAAGGAGTGCCATGCAGTAGCTTCTCATTCTGATGATAGTTTCTGGATTCCTTCACTACCTCAGAAAGAACATTTCCACACACCTTCTGTTGATAGATAGATAGATAGATAGATAGATAGATAGATAGATAGATAGATAGATAGAGAGATAGAGAGATAGAGAGAAGATAGATAGATAGATAGATAGATAGATAGATAGATAGATAGATAGAAGATAGATAGATAGGTAGATAGATAGATAGATAGATAGATAGATAGATAGATAG
>LZPO01087415.1:84716-97220 GCA_001675575.1 Neotoma lepida | reverse complement strand
GCCTTTAAGTGTGGTTTGTGTACCCAGTGAGATTCCACTGGAAAAAAAACTGATTTTTCCTTTGCCAGCGTTTATCAATTGGAGATAGCTTCTGGGTGCGTCTACTTCTTTCAGCCCTGGAACTTTATCTGGCCCAGACCTGTGCAGATCCTGTGTATGNTGCCTCAGTCTCTGTGAGTTCATATGTGTGTTGCTCCTGCTGTGTTAAGAAGGCCTTGTTTCCTCAGTGTCCTCCATCCCCTCTGGTTCTTAACAATCCTTCTGCCTCCTCTTCCACAGGGTTCTCTGAGCCCTGAGGGGANGG
Organism: Neotoma lepida; assembly: GCA_001675575.1. Taxonomy (NCBI): domain Eukaryota; kingdom Metazoa; phylum Chordata; class Mammalia; order Rodentia; family Cricetidae; genus Neotoma; species Neotoma lepida. The sequence goes on along the minus strand of LZPO01087415.1, from coordinate 96,916 downwards.
ATTTGATNGAAACATCNCATTTAGAACTGAGTGCTCCAAAGTCTCTCACTCTCTGCACATTGTCCAGTTGTAGGTTTNAGTATTTGTCCCCATCTACTGCAGGAGGAAGTTACTGTGATGATNACTGAGCAAGACACTGATCTATGAGTATAGCAGAATGTCACCAGGATGCATTTTATTGCTACATTCCTTTAGCAAAACAGTATTTTGGTTTTACCCTAGGTTCCTGCCCTATCTAGTCTCAGGTTCTTGGCTACCTANGAAGTCTTNGGCATGAGTTCCATCTCATGGAGTGGGCCTTAAATCCAATCAGATATTGGTTGGTTACTACCACAGATTTTGTGCCATTANTGCACCAGTGTATCTCTCAGGCAGGTCACCATTGTAGATCACAGGGTTTGTAGCTGGGTTGATGTTTCCTTTTCTCCTCTGGTAGCATATGGAGTACCTTCCAATACCATGAACATTAGTCAATGGAGTGGGGGAGGTGAAGGCTCTAGGTAGGCACCAGCTTGACTTCTTCAGGTTCAGTGTTTTCTTCAGTGATAGGACCTTATCACCAGTTGTGGAGCACTACCAAAGCTATGGAAATAGCCTGGGTTCTTTGGGGGTTTCCATGAGACCTCTTTGGCTAACAACTCCATTAGATATAACCCATTCCCAGCACTGGAAGTTTCATGTCTAGTTGGGTCATTGTCTCCCCCATTATTTGGTGACTCCAAATTAGATTTCTTTCATATATGTATATATTTTAAGAAGTTTCTACTGGGTTAGGTTTTCAAATGGCCCATAGTTTTAGCTGTCCCTCCCTGTAGTCCCTCACTTATCTTCCTCTTCCTTCCCCATCCCTGTTTAATCCTCCTGTTCCAATATCCTCCAATCCATCCCTAACTATTCTATTACCCCTTCCTAGGGGATCCTTCCCTCTGCCCTAGTCCCTTACTCTATCTTGATTGATGAGGAAAATGCTGTAGGCATGTTTTCCAAGCCTCTGTATATGTATATGTTATATGTTGAGTACATCTCCTCATTCTGAGCCCTTATCTCTCCAAATCCTATGTCTGCATCCCTGGACAGTTTTGCTTCTATCTATGGCATACAGCACATGATTTTATGTACCTATATAAAATCCAAGACCCATAAGTGAGAGAAAAACAAGATATTTGTCTTTCTATGATTGGCTTAATTCAGTTAATATTATCTCTAGTAGCATCTGTTTTCCTGCAAATAACATAACTTTGACCTTCTTTATAGATTAAAAAAAATTACTATTGTGTATCTTTACCACCTTTTCCTTACCCATTGCTCTCTTGTTAGACACCTAGGTTGACTCCATAATGTAGCTGTTGTGAATAGTGGTGCAATTCACTTTGATGTGCAAGTGTCTCTGTGATCTGTTGGCTTGCAATCCAAGGTAAATACCCAGCCGTGGCATGGCTGTATCATATGACAGATCTCTTGGTAGACGTTTTGTTATTGTTGTTTGTTTAGGAAACCCTATAGTGTCTTCCACAGTCTACGGACAGTTTATATTGTCTCTCTCACTTTTTTCTTTTTTTGATGACCCACCATCTGAACACTCTAAATAAAGACCTGTCCTCCTATGTTGTCACAGTTCCCATTGGAGAGACCTCTGTCAGAAGTCACCCAAGGTCTGACCACAATGTCTTTCTTTCTCTCTGCTNTTTCCAGTTTGACCTTATTACAGCAGCAACAAACCCTTCAAATGCCACGTCTCTGCACGTCTTCCCTGTAGCAGGAAACCTTTTCTCTTTCCTCCTGTAATAAACTCCTCTGCCTCCCTCAATACCCAGCTCAACTGTGGTACCTGGGAAGCCTTTCCAGACCCCATCCCTAGATATTTCTCCAGCAGACTTACCTCTGTTACTGCTCTTACTGAAGGTGGATGAATAGATAGAAGGGTGGATGGATGGATGGATGGATGGGGAGGGAGGGAGAGAGAGAGAGAGAGAGAGAGAATGAATGAATCAGTCTGTATGAGAAATGAACATGGAACCTGTGTCTGAACCAGTAGCCCGTTTGAGAGTGTGGCACCAACAAGGAGCTTAAGCAGCTAACACAGAGCTTGAATTAATCCTAAAACCCCCAGGAAGATGCTAGAAGAGTTTTACGGAGCCAGGTGAAGTAACTGGCTTTGCATTTTATAGTCACTCCCTTTCTCTGCCCTTTTTTCTTGGCCTCGTTCCAGCACCAGATCTACTTCTCCTTGAAGATTAGCTTTTCCCAGGACCCAATACATGGCCAAGTTTTTCTGCTCACTTGTTACGTGTATTACAATGCACCACTTCAGGAACAGTTGGCAGCTACAGTGGCTATAATTACTGGTAATGGTGTTGGCTCTGAGCAAAGCCCTGGATAATGTCCCAAGGCTGCTGATTCATCAGGGACCAGACCACAAGGTGAATCACCGTGAAAGTCTCAAGCCTCAACAGGTTTTCTAAGGTCAATGCTATGAGGATTGAGATACTGTGGTCGTTTTGCATGGTTGGTGACTTGAGAAAATCAGTCTCACTAAAANGGTGAGAAAAGGAGCGGCATTTTTAACCCTCGGTCTCCTTTCAGAAAGTATGNNAGGCAGATTGATTTACCAACAGCATATACTAAAAAGTATATGGATCAGAACAGNTGGTTTCAGGGATGAAAAGGAGTATGTTAGCCCAAATGATACACTCTGGGGAANAAAACAAATGCAGAATGGGAAGGAAGTTTCAGGGAAAAAATATCTAGAACTTTTTTTTCTTTTTTTAAGGATGGAGAAATGCATGTGGGTTTAAAGATCAACACAAAGNACACAGAAGGATAGAANAAGTGGGAGCGTGAGGGGACAAAATGGGGAAACTTGACAAGAAGTGGGACTGGTAAGGTGCAGAAAGGAGGGGGACAGTAGGGAAAAGAGGAATTGTGGAGAACTAGAGCACTGTGGGAAGTTGCAGGGGGACTCTTATTCATGAAGTAGAGAATCTTCCATTTAAAGAGAGCATGAGGTAGGAGAGGCTGAGAGCTTGAGACGGTGGAGAGGAGTCTAACGGCACTGTGAGGAGTAGAGCAGGAGCTCTGTGTCTTCACAGGATGCACAATAAACAAGCCAGCCCAAACAACAGCTTCTCTAGGGGAGACATTAAAAAGGTGGCTTGTCCGTGTGGGAGACTGGGACAGGCAGTCCCAGTCAAAACACAGGGAAGGGTGACAGATTGGCTTAGAATTGTGTGAATCTAGAAGAGATCCCATAGATGGGGGAAACTGAGGCAGAGAGGAGTCATGAAGACAGAAGATGAGTGAGTCTAGTTGAAAGGAAGCAACGGACAAGGTAGGATCCAGAGGAATAAGTGGGAAATCTGGGGACCTGAGTTTTATTTCTTGAGGTCTGTTGAGTTCTGGAAACTAACAGCTAGGAAAACCCCATGAGGTAAAAAGAACCAGTCCAAGACTTCAGCTAAGTAAACTGAAGGCAACAGTAATTCAGTCATATCCTCTCCCTGGCCCCCAAACAGGTCACATAATATAAACAAAGGGAAGAGAATTAGACACAAAAAGTGGGGAAGAGGCGTGGGATAGGACAATTATTCCTTCTATTTGGTCTCCAAGGACCTTTGAACTTAATAAGCAGATTGATTCTAAATCAATTTAACATTTTTCTCGTGTGGAGCAGGTTGTTTAAATTTTTCATTCCTTTCACTCTTCCCTCAGTTGCCTCAAGTGATGTCCCTGACTACAGGAGGAGATGAGGGCATGTTAATATTATGTGGGGCCGGGCGGTGGTGGCGCACGCCTTTAATCCCAGCACTCAGGAGGCAGAGGCAGGCGGATCTCTGTGAGTGCGAGGCCAGCCCGGGCTACCAAGTGAGTTCCAGGAAAGGCGCAAAGCTACACAGAGAAACCCTGTCTCGAAAAAACAAACAAACAAACAAATAAACAAAAACAAACAAAAAAAATATTATGTGGGAAGCTAATGTTGAAAGAAGTAAGAGTGTGCTCGCAGCCTGGATGTCTGAGCATTTCCTATCAGAATGTATTATTGCAGTTTGCCATCTTATTTTCCCTCTGGCTTCCCAGGCAAGGGACAACTTTTATAGCTATTGAGATAGGACCCACTGCCATGCCACTTCCCTGAGTTCAGTACACACGCCAATAGGTGAGGTGAACTATTGTTCTGTGTGCCTACTAAGGAGAAGTTTAGAAACAGAAATAGGAAGTGGGAATCAGGGGCCCTGAGAGCCAACNGGGACACTGGTGATATTTACATAAGCTTTGTTAAAAGCTCCAAACCAAGGAAGTCATTGTGATGTATGACCTCTTTCTGTGGGAGCAAAAGTAGAGCCATCTACAGAATTCTTTTAAAGGCAGTCAGNTTGAGCTGGTTGGGACAGGTCTAGGAANGGAGTGTTTGGGCACATTATTCCATTGCTGCTGTCTTCAGTATCCTTATCATTACATTGGGCAATCTTTGACTTGTAGGGTCACTGTGCAGCTTTTCTTTATAGGAAGCCTTGTCTTTCTTAAGCATTGGTTAAAGCCCAGAGCTCACTCAGGGTATGAGCCTGAGCCTGGCTTCTCTTGAAGTGGCTACTTCACAGTATGCCACTCTGAACATAGACAAACCCAGAACTTTCACTGATTGTTCACTGAAAATTTGGCAATCCTAGCAGAGGCTTGAGATAAATTTTTAAAAAAAAGCCTCTTTGCCTGAACATCCCAGATTGCTGCCCTGGCTGAGAAGACTTCTAGAAAGAATGGTACTGGTAGACAAGAATACATTACACCAAAACTGAGAGCCACACTGTCAAAGAAACCTGAGACAAAAGGCTAACTGTGGTGTCTATTAGCATACCAAAGCCCACGCTTGGCCTCTAGGCTCACTCAGTACATCCATCTCCTTCTAGCATGTCCACCTTGCCCCCTACTCTAAACCCATCCATCCCAGGGGCTTCACTCCCCTTCCTCCAGCTTTTCATTCCTATATAAACCTAACATTAAAGCTAGGCAGCTTCTCTCTTGGCTCATTCTTGGCCTCTTTGCCATATCACCCCCCTAATCCCGAATCTCTCTCCTCACATAGCCTGGTTCAGTCTGGACTCTTCCAGATGCCTCTGGCTATACTCTCCTCATCTACAATAAAGTCCTTCTCCTCAACAGTGCCTTGGAGACATCATGTCCTCATTTTCGTTCACCCACCTCCATTTGTTACAGCTCCCAAGAGACACACAAACACATATGCATCTTTTTCCTTCTCCAGCATGGCCAGTGGCAGGAGGCTTGGTCTAAATTTCAGCATCAGCATCATGAGATGCTCAAAAGTGTCTCCTTAAATAACCAGGGTTAAGACTGGAGCACCTCCCCCAGGCCCCTGAAGTTATCTCCCCTCAGAAATGATGAGGTAGAGAAAGGGGTGCTGTCCTTTTCTTTGAGCTTTCCTCTGTTAGGACCATCAGAACATATCAGAGAAGCTCTAGGAACACTGAACTTCAAACGAAGCTGGCTTCCCTTAAGAGATGCTCTGACTCTTTTACAGTCTTGACTTTCTTTAGACTTCTACCCAAATTCACCTTTCCAGTGGTTGTGGGAATCAGTTGTCTCCATCTAGCAGGCAATGTTCCATTTATGTTCTCACCATGAAATACTAAGTCAGCCTTAACTTACTTACCATTAAACAGAACCATTGAGATGGTAACCCTGGGCGTATTGATGTCTTTGTTACCAGAAAGGGAAGTAACTAGATGTTGCTAAGATCGGTTCCTTCCCTACAATCTGTATAGACTTGCACTTTCACAATTTGCCTNTCATATAATGTCTCAGAAGGAATGCAGAACTAAATCCAAAGCTGTCATTCATCTTGGTTTCCTTGCAGTTTCACAAAGAAATATAATCCAGCATAATCTCAGCTTTTGTCAGAATGGAAGCTTCTTTGATAAGTGTCATCCTGTACAATGACTTCCCTAGGAGAGTGACGTCCTTTGTGATTTAAAAAAAAAAAATCCAATCAAAATGTCTATGTNACCAGTTAGGAAAAAGACTTGAAAATAGTTCAGAAACAATGTGCAATAAGCAGAGAATTTGCAACATGAGTGATCAAAAGAACCCTGATGGCCATCTCAGGAGACAGTCCGGGGTATGATACGGATGGCTGACTTCAGAGTCCTCATCCCTGAGGTATAAGGATAATTGGTTGAATTCAATACCCAACCGCAACCAGAGCTAATACTGCAGAAAATTGGGGTCACTGACACAGTCACTGGGCGCTCAGGAAGCTCTGTCATGGGTGCAGTACCCTCCAGCCAGTGCCCACTAGAGCACACTAACGCTTAACAAATTTTGCAATGGAGGAGTACACTCTGGGGGAACGGGCAACTCAATAAGAGGGTGTTGATGGCTGGGAGTGTGGCTTGGTGGCAGAGCACTTGCCAAAAGAGCATTGTGTTCACGCCTACTTACAAAACACTATAAATGCGCAAGAAATGACTAAAGTCGTTACCTTTATTTGGGAGGCACATAGGGAAATTTCTTATGATTTGACCTTTTGAATATATTTTGATACAGAAATTCTACACAGGCANCTCNGATCCCAGGGTTTGATTCCTAGCACTAGAAGTCTGTGGAAGGGAGGGGAAGTTTTAGGAAGGAGTTACAGGGTTTAGCTTTGAGTGAGGTAACTGGNGATGGTGTAAATGAAGCAGTGCCCTGCTCTAGGTGAGGCATCCTCAGGAAACAAATCACTTCCGTGGTTAGGCATCTGAGGACATCTCACCTGGAAACAAGGGAAGACTATGGACACAAGTGACACAGTGATGCTATTATGGATGCAGTATGTGGTCAGCATAGTATAGCTGCACATATGGCCNCTTTGTAGCTAGAGCGTGTTTTTATCAGAGTTCACACAGCAGTAGAATGCTCTTGCTTTTGTCCAGAGTGTCCTCATCTGATTGATGTTCTCTGTAATTTTTTTTTTTTAATGGCTAACAGGAAAACATCAGGGCCTGGCTGTGAGTGACTGGCCCAGATGTGAGTGACAGGCCAGCTGCCAGCAACACTGAGGCCTGGCAAATTATATACCAAGTATTGAAGCCTCTTTCCTCTATTTCCACAGAAGCCAGTCACAAGCAATCAGGAAGCCATTTGTGCTGCCCACATTTGATTTTTCCCCCTAATATGAACATGCACTGTATAGCATATGACTCTTTTATAAAAGTTAGAGAGAAGTATATTTGGTTCTCCACTATTCCTCTGCTCCAAATAAATCTATGATGAACTACATTTTTAAAGGAAGCCTGGAGAATCGAATACTTATCAAACATCTCTGGAGTAGTGATTAATTTCATGTTTTCTCAATTAACAGCTAGTAGGGAGATGTAGGGGACAAAAGGAATATAATCCCTACATAGGGCAGTATAGTTTTTTAAAATTATGTTTGTACGATTANAATTGCATCACCCTGTTTCTTTGCAGACTCAGTGCAATCCAAGTCTGCAACCACACTACCCTGAACACATCTGAGCTTGTCTATTCCTGAAGGCAAAGCAGGGTTGAGCTTGCTTGGTACTTGCATGGCAGACAATTNCACCCTAGTTCTGGGAATATAAACTGCAGTTTTATTAAAGTGGTAATTCCACGGAGTCTGTCTGATAATCAAAAGGGATTTATTCTGGGTTAACTCACAATATGCANAAGGGAGTTGATCGTAGGATCCAGGAATGATGGGGTGCGGTCCAATGCGGTTCTCTGGAGAACTCTGTTTTTCTGGTACCAGCATCCAGCACCCAAGACCACGGGGTAGCCAAGAGAGCAGGCATGTATGCATCCCAGGTCTTAAGGGGTCCCCNGTCAGTCACNCCCCGGGAGNGGGCAGGTACCCAGCAGTTACCTGCTGCCTACTAGGGGCAGTGCTTCAGGGTAAAGCACAGACAGCCACCCCTACACTTTATCTGTACATGTGTGAAATGACACTCATACAGAGTGGATTGCTCATAGCNTTACTTGTGATAGCATGTCTGGGAAACAGCTCACGTGTCCAACTATATAGAAGAGCTATATAAGCTATATAGCTCCACCTGGCAAAGTACTGAGTAGCTATAAAAGAATGANGAAACTGTTGGTATACTGATAAGGGAAGATAAATAAAGAAGAATAAGAAAAGGAAAAATAAAATATATACTCATAATAATCACCTTTATTTGTGAGATTGATAGGGGAAATTTTTTCTCTTTTATTGAAATTAGCTTTTTTCCCCTCACATAATATATCCTGATGACAGTTTCCTCTTCCTCTACTCTTCCCAGTTCCTCCACACCTCCCCTCCCATTTAAACCTACTTCCCTTTCTGTCTCTCATTAGAAAATAAACAGCTTCTAAAAGATTATTATAACAGTTAATATAATATGAAAGATAAAACAAAACTAATATATTGGAATAGGACAAAACAAAGAGAAGGAAAAGGCACGAGAAACATAGACTCAGAGACCCACTCATATGCACACTCAAGGATCCCATAAAAACACAAAACTGGAAGCCATAATATATATCCAATATATACCCCTAAGAGAGAGAGAGAAAGAGAGAATGTATGTATGTATCTTTCTGCCCCCACTTCTGCAGGGTTTCCTAAGCCCTGAGGGGAGGGATTTGATAGAGACAACCCGTTCAGGGCTGCATGTTGCAAGGTTTCTCATTCTCTGGATAATGTCTGGCTGTGGGTCTCTTCGTTTGTTCCCATCTGATGCAGGAGAAATTGTCTCTGATGATGGCTAAGTAAGGCACTGATCTTTGAGTATAGCAGAATGTCATTAGGAGTCATTTTATTTCTATGTTTTTATTTATTATTTTATTTTATTTAGAACAGTAGTATTTGATATTACCCTAGGTCACTGGCTATCTAGTCTCATGTTCTTGATCACCCAAGCAGTGTCAGGTATGGGATCCATCTCATAGTGTGGGGCTTTAGGCAAATCAGATATTGGTTGGTTACTCCCATTAGCTTTGTGCCACCATTGACTAGCGTATCTTGCAAGCAGGACACCATTGTAGATCCAAGGATTTGTGGCTGGGATGGTGTTTTACCTTTCTCTTTAGTAGCATACAGAATGTCTTCCTGTACTAAAGACACTAGCACATAGCAATAAAGGCTCTATGTAGGCACAAACTCNACTTCTCNGTGTTCAGTGAGTGTGCAGGTGTTGTCTTCAGCAATAGGGCCTTGCTGACAGTTTGTGGAAAGCAACCTATAGTCTTGACAACAGCCTGGGTTGTTTGGTGGTTCCCATAGGACCCCTTTGGCCAACAACTTAATTAGATGTAACCAAATCTTAGTACTGGAAGCTTCATTGTTACTTGGTGATTTCATTTAGATCACCTTCATATTTGTATATATTTTATGAAGCTTCTACTGTACTAGGTTTCCATGCTACTCCTCAAATGGCCCTTAATTTTAGCTGTCTCTCCCTGTATTCCCTCCTCATCGCCCTCCCCTTTCCTCTTCTCCACTTGATCTTCCTGTTCTAGTCCCCCACCATCCATTTCCCTTTCCAAGGGAGATCTATCTGCCACCCTTCTCCCAGTACCTTACTCTATAGCTAACCTCTGTGGTTCTATGGATTGATAACTTGGTTATCATTAACATAGCAGCTAACATCCACATGTAAGTAAATGCATACCATATTTGCCCTATTTGTCTTTATGGGTCTGGGTTACCTCAGTTGGGGTGTTTTGTTTTGTTTCTAGTTCCATCCATTTACCTGTGAATTTCATGATGTCATTTTTTAACACCTGAGTAGCATTCCACTGTGTAAATATACCACATTTTCTCTTTCTCCCTCCCTCCCTCTCTCCCTTCCTTCCTGTCTTCCTTCCTTCCTCCCTTCCTCCCTCTCTCTCTTTCTTTCTTTCATTTGTTTTTCAAGATAGGGTTTCTCCGTGTAGCCTTGGCTATCCTGGAACTCACTCTGTAGATCAGGCTGACCTCAGAATTACAGAGATCCACCTGCCTCTGCCTCCCAAGTGCTGGGATTAAAGACGTGTGCCATCACTGCCCAGGTGTATTCTTTATCCATTTATCTGTTGAAGGACATCTAAGTTGTTTCTAGTTTCTCGTTACTATGACTACAACAGCAAAGATCATCTTTGAGCAAGTGTCTCTGGTAGTATGAAGCATCCTTTGGGTATATGCCCAACAGTGGTATAATTGGATATTGAAGTAGATAAATTCCCATCTTCCTAAGGAACCACCACACTGACAGTCCTACTAGCAATGGATGAGTGTTCTTCTTACTCCACATCTTTGCCAGACCAGCTGCTCTGCCTCCCTTTTCTCTCTGCCCCCTCCTCCACTAGGTCACACAGATTTTCCCCTCCACATTTTCTTCCCCTCACCCATCTCATCATCCCAGTCACCAACTCTAGCACACATTCCCTGGAAACCAGCTGGCCATTCTAGCCAGGGAAGCAGCTAGGCTAACTCCAGATCTTTGCTTCTTTCTCCTGTCCTCCAAATCGGTTCCTCTAGTCTCATCCCCAGCCTTATAGCAGATCACCTGTTGCAGCCTCCCCTCCTCCCTTCCTCCCCTGCGCCTTTCTCTAGTGGATCACCCAGAGCTTCCCCTCCAAACTTCCTTCCACCAGCTCATGGCTGTATCCCAGCCTCCAACTCCAGCAGACATTCCCTGAGAACCCACCAGCCAAACCTACTAGAGAAGCAAGTAGACCAGCAAAGCAGGTAGGCAAGCTTTAGGTCTTCACTGTCCCTCCTTTTCTTCATATCCAGTTCCCCAGTCTCATCCCCAGCTCTGTAGCAGACTACCTGTTGTGGTCTGTCCTCACTCTCTGCCCCCATTCCCGGGGGACTAAGTAGTTGTTCCGGGTGGAGGAACACCCTTCTTTCGTCCCTCCTAAGGACTTCTTCACCACCCCCTCTGAGCCCATCCACATTCTTAAATGTCAGCCACTAATACCTAGAAACACATTTTACTGAGAACCACCAATGGCTACACCTAGCAACAGTCCAGAAGAATTTTCTACCCGGCAACACACAGCTACCACACTCTCCTAAGAACCAGAGGGCAATAGAAACAAAGGGGTGGACATCCACCTAACAAAGACAAGACCAGCTATCAACATCTAGAATTACAGTCTTCCCAAACCCAGATAATAATAGCCAGGACAGTATATCTCCACTAGAGCCCAGCAACGCTGCCACAGTGGGCCCTGATTGCAGTGCAAGACAAAGACCTTAAAATAGCCTGTATATAATGGAAGTCCCCAAAGAGGAAATCAATAAATCCCTTAAAGGAATGTATGAAAAGAAAATACAAACAGTGGGAGGAAATGAATACAACAGTTCAAGACATAAAAGTGAAAATAGAATCAATAAAGAAAACCAAAACTGTGGGAAATCTGGAAATGAAAAATTTAGGAGTTTAAGCAGGAACCACAGAAGCAANCCTCACCAATAGAATACAAAAGATGGAAGAAAGAATCTCAGACATTGTAGACAGGCTAGAAGAAATGGATACCTCAGACAAGGAAAATGTTAAATCTAAAAATACTCCTGCCACAAAACATCCAGGAAGCCTGGAACACTATGAAAAGACCAAATCTAAGAATACTGGGAATAACTAAGAAGAAACCCAGATCAAAGGCACAGAAAATATTTTCAACAAAATCATAAAAAAAAATTTCCCTAACCTAAAGAACAAGATACCTGTCAAGACACAAGAAGCATACAGAATACCAAATAGACTGGACCAGCAAAGAATTTCCCCTCCGCACACAATAATCAAAACATAGTAAATGTATGGAATAAAGAAAGAGTATTAAAAACTGCAAGGGAAAAGGGCCAAGTAATACATAAAGGCAGACTAATTAAATAACACCTGACTTCTCAATGAAAACCAGAAGGGTCTGGACAGATGTTCTACAGACTCTAAGAGACCACAGATGCCAGTCCAGGCTACTACACTCAGCAAAACTTTCGATTACAATAGATGGAGAAAATAAGATACTCCATGATAAAACCAAATTTAAGCAATATCTACCTGTAAATCCAGCCCAACACAAGACACAAGAAGGAAAACTCCAACCTAAAGAGGTTAAATGCATCCAAGAAAACACAAGGGATAAATAACCCCAGACCAGCAGGTCAAAGGAGGAAAACATGCATGCCCAAACACACACACACACACACACACACACACACA
>LZPO01087415.1:60301-77263 GCA_001675575.1 Neotoma lepida | reverse complement strand
AACTCACAGAGATCCGCCTGCCTCTGCCTCCCGAGTGCTGGGATTAAAGGCGTGCGCCACCACCGCCCGGCACTATTTTTTTTTAATTTTCTTACCACTTAAAATATATTTTGAAACTTTGTCTCCTATGCCATATAAAAATGGATGATAAGTTTGACTGGCAGTTACAGTTTGCCAACCCTGAGTTCTTTATCCAATTAGACCATCATGTGTCAAGTACCTCTTGTGGTGCNGCGGGGGGTAGAGTATAAAGATGGATAAGATAGGTCTCTATGTGTAATAAGCTTACAGAATTGAGATGGCAGGCGAAGGGACAAAAAGGAGTATGTCTGTCACTCCTTCCTGCCTTTAAGCCTATTTTTGCTTTCATGGATCTCTCTGAAGTCTGGTCCTTTGATTCCATCCTANTCTGTACCTATCTTGGACCCCTCAAAGCACTTCTGTCCTCCTATATTAGTTAGATGGTGAATGAATTCAGGGACATCCCCACTATCACTCATCAGAGCACATGAATTACTTAGTGGTTCTTCCATCCATCATACCCATCTAGACTGTTATATTCCTGGAGGGTGTACCCTCACACTTGTTCTCATCGTAGGTAGTCAAGCATTGGCACAGAAAACCTAACAACCAAAACCAGGCATGGTAGCACATAGTGTCCTACTACTCCACAGGCAAAGACTGAAGGGTCACTTGAGTCCAAGAGTTTGGGATCAACCTAGGCAGCATAGCTTGGGTTCGTCGCAAAGGACAAAACAAAGCAANAGCCACAAACCAAGGAGAATGGTACCATGATGTATGGATGGTTTTGAGTCCATCTGAGTCCTCCCTCACTCGTAACTGGAACTCTGTCTCTCTTCAAACCTCTCTCTCCATTCTCCCTAAGCTCCCTTGCCCACTTCAGCGTCCGTGCATCCCAGAGTTTGGTCTGCCTTTCACTNTATGAAGGAAGAATCGGACAAATTTACTTTCTGATACTCCCTCTCCTGCTTGTTTAAAGTATCCGTTATTACATTCTTAATTTCTGACTCAGTGGGAAAAGGCTCTTTTCCTCTCTAAGGCTGACTTCGGTTTTATCAGCCACAGCTATCTATCTAATGTGACTTTAAAGACTTTCCACTTCCTGCCTGGTTCCTTATCTTTCACCAGGATATGATGTTGCCTTGTTTTTTTAAGGAAAAAAATCTAGGAAGAAACATCTCATCCCCTTTAAACTCCTCTGTGTGTGTGTGTGTGTGTGTGTGTGTGTGCGCGCGTGTGTGTGTGTCTGTGCGTCTGTGTGTGAGAAAAACACCCCTGTCCCTCAGCTTCATAGTTTTGAAGGAGAATTGTGGACTCCCATAGGATAACAGGCTTTTAATCTTCAGCATATCCAGAATAACTCATTGTCCTCCCAAATTCTTGTTTCTGCTCCCATATTTCTATCTTAGTGGTGTCCAAGCCACAACCCCAGGTGTACTACTAGATCCTTCTCTGTCATTACCTTGACTAGGCAGCCCATCTCCATCACCTTGACTAGGCAGCCCATCTCCATCACCTTGACTAGGCAGCCCATCTCCATCACCTTGACTAGGCANCTTGACTAGGCAGCCCATCTCCATCACCTTGACTAGGCAGCCCATCTCCATCACCTTGACTAGGCAGCCCATCTCCATCACCTTGACTAGGCAGCTCATCCCCAATCAGAATCCCGTTAACTCTGCTTTTAAATGCTTCCCAACCTTCCACCACTCTCCCTAGCCAATCCCTCCTTATCCAGAAAGGATTTCTGCTCCTCACGTGGACTCCAGTCCCAACCCACCTACCTGTCTATCATCACCCATATTCAAGACCTTCAAACACACCTCATGTCTTCATTTTATGAATGCAATGCATGCCTATTGTAAAACACTTGAAAAGTAGAGTGCAGAAAGTTAAAAAAAAAATCCAGTAAAACTTGTTACTTTCATACGTTTCTTTGGACTTTATTTTCTATTTTTTGGGGGGGGCTTAGCTGTTGAGGGGGTTGGGTCCTCCTTTTCATTCAACAAAAAGATTATGTTCTATGTTGTTTGTATATGGCTTTTCCCACCTGACATAATGTAAGAACTGTTTTATGTTGTTGAGATCCTCAGTTTTAATGGTTGCCTTTGTTTGTTTGTTGTTTGTTTTAGATAGATCTAGGCAGGCCTGGAGCTCACTCTAATTCAGCCTGGCCTCAAACTCAACATCTTCTGTTCAGGCTCTCAAATGCTGTAATTACAGAAACAACCATGCATCATCATCCTCCAACTAGTTCCTAGTATTTTTATACCTGTTATAATTTATTTCAAGTTTCCCACTTGAATCATTATGTTGTTTCAGTCATTTCACAAGAATAACACAAGAATGAGAGGACCTACCTTAATTATTTAGATAATTTCCTGGATGTGAAATTATGAGGTATAAGGACAGTAGATTTCTAATAATCGTGAGTTTTATGTGTCACCAATTTATCTTGCCAGCAGTATAAGGGATTCCCCCCCGTGTCTCTGCCAGCAGAAAGGATTGTTCCGTTTTTTTCTTTTTCCTTAACATGCTTATTAAATTGGAAAGTGAGTAATGATATCCTATAGTTTAATTTTTATTTACTTGACTATTGCTGAGCCAAAAATGAACATACTTATGTACAAGTTAGCCACTTGTGAGTTTCTTGCCCCTTCTCATTTTTGCAACCTGTTTCCCTAAGCAGTGGTTCTCAACCTTCCCAATGCTGCAGCCCTTTAATACAGTTCCTCATGTTGTGGTGACCCCCAACCAAAAAATTATTTTGTTGCTACTTCATAACTGTAATTTTGCTACTGTTATGAATTGTAATGTAAATATCTGATATGCAGTCCTCAAAGGGGTCAAGACCCATAGGTTGAAAAAAATTATTCTAGTGGGACCTTAACAGTTCTCTGTACCATTGAGTTCTTGCGATGAAAGATTTTTTTTCTCTATTTGACAGATAGTCCTTCATTTGCTGTTTGTCTTTTAATTTTGCTTGTGGCTTTTGTTAATGTTTTTCTAGGTTTCTTTTTAATACATATGTAGTCAAGTAGTTGATTTTTTTACTATATATGATAGGATGTATTTCTAGTAGTAATTTTTCTCATCACTATTGTGATTTCTGAGATTTCCTTCATCATATAAGGTCTTAAGTATGTATTGTATATATTGTCTATCTAACTTACCATTTCAATACACAAGTGTATTCATACACTCTCAAGTTTGAAGGTCTCAGTAACATGCCCCCATCCTTCCACCCCCATGGCCTATAGTAATTGTTACCCACCTTGCCTGTCACTGGAATAGCCACTTGGGGATTTCAGGGAAGGGAATTGTCTCTGTGTATGTGTGTATATGTGAGTGCGAGGGGGAAGTGATGTATGATGTATGCTAACAAGTGTGTGCTGGTGTGCACGCCCTTGTGCATGCTTGAGGAGGTCAGAGGAGGATGCTATGTGTCCTCTTCTATCATTCTCTACCTTATTCCTTTGAGACGGAGGTGTCTCACTGAACATTGAGCCTACTGAACATTGAAATCCTCCTGTTTCCACCCTCCAAAGTGCTGGGGTGACAGGCCTTCGAGTGGCCATGCCTGGCCTTTTACAGGTACTGGGATCTGAATTCAGGTGTCAGTGCTTTCATACGAAATTCTCTTCTACACAGAGCCCTATCTCCAGCTCTCTAAGATTTTTTAAAAGTTCAATCCTAGCCCCTTACCTGTAGAAACTTTGGTTTAGTTAGTCTGTAGGAAGAATATTAAAATCTATATTTTTCAAAGTTCCAAAATGAATCAGAAAAACTGCTACGTTTTAGAGCTGCTCTTCTCTGTGACAAGACCCCTTCAAGACATTCAAGTTCTCCCCTTTTCCAGCTCTTACCCACCACTCTCATCTCTTCTTTGGCTGTTGTTCTTCAGCCATCGTGAACCTAGNGCCCATGTCTGTGTTCTTGCTTCACCCTGCACCTGGCATATCTCTCCAGACCCCACCCTGCTCACAGATGGAACCACCCTCTCCCTTGTGAATAAGCCTTCTCAGGACACACCACGTGTCCCCAACCTCCTTCGAGCCTCAAGAGCTTTCAGCTTCTTTATTGCGTGTGATGATGGCATTTGTTTGTTTATGATTTCATCTTCTGTCAGTCATCCATAGAAACTATGGACTGCTTTGTGTCCCTGTGCCTGGCAAAGCACCTGGCACTCCCCAGAACGAGAAAGCGCCTAATAAATGTTGGCACTCTCCAGCATCCAGGAAGTACCTAATTAATGTGATCTATCACGAAATGCCAGGCACTGAAAAAGTTGCTTCTCCTGGGCACAGAATCCAAGTGGTTCTGCCCTAGGTTGTTAAATGTCTGCATGGAGGGTCGGTCCTGGCTGACATGTAGTGTCTGCCATCTGCCAGGGTGCAATTTATAACCTACCCCAGGACCCTGAGCCTTCAGCAGCCCCTTGGGACTGAAAGTCCCCAGCAGTGGGGAGGAGTAACAGAAAGACAGGTGAAAACTGATCCATTGCAGATCTGCGTTTCTTTCCAAGCCTGCCATCTGATCTGAGGAACAAAGGAGGACCCGGGAGGTTTATCAGTAGCTAAGACGCAGTCTACTGTGGGAAAAGATAAACTGTACATTGCCGCCTGTTTTGTCAAACTGTACGTAAGACGGCATCATTCACAGCCTCCTGTAGATGTGCTCCATCTACACTCTTCCAAGCCATTCATGCCCACAAACTCTAAAAGTAACGTAGAAGCTGATGTCATTGTAGTATGCCTACCTACTTCTGTTAAAGGCTCCTTTTGTTTTTAAGATTCAGACTGATGCTGGGAACCGACACCACGTTTAAAATGGAGGTTTAGCCTTAAAGAAGGATCTGAAAGAAAACCCTGAAGAGACAGGGCGAGCACAGTTTAGTTACCTACCCGGAGGGCATAAGGATGAAGAGTTTGTTCGGGAAGAGAGGAGAAAAAAAAAAAAAACAACAACCCTGGAACAATGGGGTTTTATTATACCGTTGGGACGTGGGTTTCAAAGGTGAAAGTGTCATTTTACATATTCCCGCTCTGCCTGACAGGAAGTGTGCCTGCTCTAAATCCTAATTTGGGTGTGTTCCTGTAGAAACGTTGAACCCCCTCCTGAGGGAAACAGAAACTCAATCGTGCAGGAAGCTAGATACTGAGAAACAGTGTAGCTCAGCCTGGCAGCCAGCGGCTGGTGTGCAGGCAGCCAGAGAAAGACCTGTTCCTCTCTCGAGTGGCCACAATCTTCTCTCCCCGCAAAATGAGAGGCAGAAGACTGCCCCTGGACATTCAGATTTTCTATTATGCCAGGCCTGACCAAGAGCCTTTTGTGAAGGTAGGTGGGAATGTGTCTGGTGTTGGGAAGCGAGGTGCCTCCTCACTGCCATGTGTTCTGAAATCCTTCTAGTTAGAAAGTGTTGCGCTGACATTTCACCCAGAGCACATTCTTTCATTTGCTGTGGAGGTTCGTGCCCCCTCTTTCTGAAATCCAAAATCCGTACTTGACTTTTTTCATTTCACAGCCTCAGAGTGTACTGTTAATAATTTGTAAAGTTTGAAAATAGAAACAAAACGAAGTGCTTTGTTCAATACGTTTAAAATGTTAGATTTGTGAGCCTTTGAAAGTGTTTCTATAACTTCTCCATCAGAAGATGGGAAAATTCATAAGTGTATTTTCCTACCCAAAATCAGGCTCAGAAGATGAATAATTTGTACATGTCATTGTGCATTTTGAAAGCCAAACAATGTATTCCTGACAACTTTCAATAAATGTAAATTAGATGCCTTTCCTCTAATAACAGCTGTCTACTGTACTTGGGCATTTTAGAGAACTAGTTAGTTACCTTTTAAATGTTTCAAAATCATGCAGTGATTTACTGAGAAGTTAAGAGGGACAAAATGTTGTTTTTAAGGTGAGGACTTTGGTAGTTCATAAACCCAACTGTATTTAAATGATAGATGTGTGTAATATAATGTCTTTCAATTTAGAAGGGAAATGTTTGATCATTGTGAATTGTGTAGAATAAATCATAGCCCAGGGAGTAAAGCTCCCTGTGTCTCCCGTTTGCTTCTGGTGGCTGTTATCATTCATTATTTCTATTAGTCTTGGTTGCTATGTACACAACCAGGAAGCCTGATTAAAAACTATCGCTCCAAACTCCCTATTTATAGACTTTGTGAAGGATCTCTGATTGTTTCCTTTACAATTTAAATTTGTACACTCAGGCTAAAAGAGCCTGACTTAAATGTTTTCAAGGCTATAAACTGTGTGTGGAGTTGTACGGTTCTGAGCAAGCAACAGCAAGAGAAAAACTGAGAAGCTTGGGACTTAAATCATGCATACTAAATGCTCAGCTGTCGTGGTTCAAATTCTGCATTTGTTCTGCATTTGAAAATTAGTCATTTCCCCAAAGCCTTTTTTTGTTTGTCTCCTGCTACCCAACACTCCACCTTTCCAGTCAGCTGTGTGCCGGGGTGTTTGGGGGAAAGCAAATCTTCTACATTGGGTTGTTTTTGTCACTTCAGATTATCACTGTTGAAGAGGCAAAGCGCAGGAAGAGTACTTGCAGCTACTATGAGGAGGAGGAGGAGGAGGAAGAGGGACTGCCCATCCTGCAGCCCCACAGCGCACTCCTGGAGAACATGCACATCGAGCAGGTGGGTTCACAGACTGAGCACTGGGCTCTTCCAGGTCTCAAAAAGTGTCCCTTGCCCATGGCCACCAGTGAAACAGCCAGGTGAGCAAGTGGAGGCGCAGAGCCTAACCATAGCCAGCAACCCTTCTCCACTTAGGAAAAGTCACAGCAGCCTTCTGCATGGCCTTCTTGGGAATGTGGGGAACTGACAAGACCTCAGTATCCTCCTTCCAAACCCGAAGAGAAGGGCATTTCTTAACATAAAAAAATGGAAGAGATCTCCCATAGTCCTCATGCACCTAAAAAGGATCCAATTTTATCCTAGCTAGTACATATGGCTTTAATTTATTGGGCTTAATAAAAAAAAAAATAAAGCACGTGAACTTTCTTGCTTTGTGATGAACACACTACCTGCCTCCAGGAAAGATTTTCCTTTCTGTAGAATTATCTGTGTATGCTTTGTGCTTGCTAAAAAGTCTGCTACTTGAATTTTATGAAATACTATGTGCTTAGTAAACTGAATATGGAATCTCTTACTGTTTTCACCAGTTAGCGTAGGAACTTGAATTTTCGAAATCTTAAACCAGAGGAGCCTTGGGAAGGCAGTTGTAGAGGTGGGTTTTATGCTGCCGCTGAAGCTGACTTCCAACACTCAGATACACTGCATTTCATAACTGCTTTGATAATGTTTCTTGGAGAGATACTCTTTATTAATATTTATGGCAGCTAAGCTTAAGCTAAATATAGATGAAAGATAGAGGAGCAAGGTGGACAAAGTCCCTCTGAACTCTCATGGAAAACACCTGCTTTTCCTTGGTCTATAGGACACTGTAGTGGCTTTAAACCTATACAAACTTAGAACAACTAGAAAAATATAAAACAATAAAAGCCAGACTGAATTATAAAGGAAAGAATATGTCTAGTTAATACCCCTTTGGACAACTTGATTTTGGGAGTTTTCAAATGTACAGTCATGCACTAATAGGGACACTTTGCTCTGTGATGTACCACATAATCATCTAGTGACATAGCTCACTGGTTTGTGTAAGAAATTTCCGTGACATTCAAAATACCACAAATCTGCCTGAGAAAACGTTTCTCAGCATATGTATCTTATCAGTGAGAAACACAGGACTGCATGATGACATTGGAAGTCCACAGTCAGGCTGTGAGTGAGGGCAGCATCTCCTGGGCAGCATCCTGGCCAAGGGAAACACTGTCCAGATTTCCCTTCTCTTTCTTGGCCAGTGGTAGCAAATGTTTGCCANGGCAAAACAGGTCAAACTGTAAGTACATGATTCTTCAGTTTGAGGCACAGACACTTATTTAATGCACTGGTTCATGACTGATTAGTGGTTAAGATGTCTCTTTGTATTTCCTTCCTTGGATTGGCAGCTGGCCCGACGCCTTCCAGCCAGGGTACAAGGCTATCCGTGGAGACTGGCCTACAGCACATTAG
Organism: Neotoma lepida; assembly: GCA_001675575.1. Taxonomy (NCBI): domain Eukaryota; kingdom Metazoa; phylum Chordata; class Mammalia; order Rodentia; family Cricetidae; genus Neotoma; species Neotoma lepida. The sequence goes on along the minus strand of LZPO01087415.1, from coordinate 69,146 downwards.
AGCATGGAACAAGCTTGAAAACTCTCTATAGGAAATCAGCATCTCTAGATAGTCCTGTTCTGCTGGTCATCAAAGACATGGATAACCAGGTGAGGCCTGTTCCTCTCACAGAGAACATGTGTTTTGTTTTGGAAATAGGGTCGCATGTAGCTCAGGCTATATAACCTAGGGTGACTTTGCTCTTCTGATCCTACTGCCTCTACCTCCTGAGTGCTAAGATTATTAGTGTATGCCACAATTGGTTATATATTGCTAGGGATCAAGCCCAGGGCCACATGTATGCCAGACAAACTCNGCTAACTGAAATATATCTAAACACTAAAAGGTGTTTCAGTGATAAATTCTAAGAATACCCAACAGGTNGTGTGGTNGTGGTGCACACCTTTAATCTCAGCACTTGGAAGACAGGGGCAGGAGGATCTTTGTTAGTTTGAGGCCAGCCTAGTCTACAGAGAGAGTTCTAGGACAGCTAGGGCTACAAAGAGAAAAATGTCTCAAGAAGAATAAAATAAAAAGAATACCCAACAGTAGAGAGACTAGTATAGCAACTCTCTTGCTCAGGCTAAATGGGTTTTGCCAGTCTTGCTTTATGTCCATCTCTTCTTGCTTTTCTTTGCTGACGTNTTTTGAAATCCTAATCTAAAGAAAATGGAGTGATTACATCCTAAGGAATCTTCTCCCTGTGCTGACCATTGAGTAGAAAACAATATCCTACAGCAATTTAAAGCTGGAAGTTTGGGACAGTTGGGTATACAGTTGCAAAGACAATCCCAGTGACATACCAGAGCTTTTCCCAAGGGTCTTAGTAGCCCATTGATGTTGCCTCCTGAGTGGGAGATAGTCAAGCATCTGTGTGCTGGCTCTGGGGTCCAGTGGTTCAGCAACCATGGGAAATCCTTTCCTTGTACACTCACTTGTGCGGTGGGTGCCCTTTCTATGAGGTGTATGAGCTAGGTAGTGCCCCGTCTGTTCTATACCACTGCCTCCTCCTTCAANTCAGCTTACATTGNGCATGGAATAGTGCAGACTGTTTTCACTTACTGTTCAATCNGACTGTTACATTGCAAAATCATTAATTAATTCATCTAGTCAGGTTATGTCTAATCAGCACTTGTTATGTACAAGACATCTCATGTTGGATATTCTTCATCCAAGCCTCTTGGGATAAAATTGTTTTGAAATTTGGATTTGGGGAGTCATGGAATATTTGTGTATGTATAAGAAGATATCTTGGGGATGGGATCGCAATTGCTTCATAATAACACACACACAAACAGACACACACACATATACACACACATACACACACACAGAGAGAGAGAGAGAAAGTTTTCATAATTGTACCCACGAACCAGGTTCTCAGTGCAGATTTTTCTATTTATGGTATCATGTTGGCACTCAGAAAATTCGAGGTTTGGGAAGTTTTCAGATTGGTGTTTCTCAACCTGTATTGCTCACAGAGGATCTTAACTGTGAAGCACAACTCTCTAGCCTGTCAACTTTCCTTNCTGAATGAGGTATATAACTGGGACACTTTTTAAGAGAAATATATATAACCATGTGACCTACATCTAATCCCAGCACTTGAGAGGCAGAGGCAAGTGAGTCTCTGTGAGTTCAAGGCCAGCCTAGTTTACAAAGTGAGTTCCAGGCTAGCCAGGGCAACACAGGGAGACCCTGTCAAAAAAAAAATTATGGTTACTGAAGACAGTCTTTATGACTTTATTGCAATAATAAGATTATGGAAAGGAGAAGAACTGTTACTATTTTTACTGTTATTAGATCATGGTTGATAACTCCTATTTAATAATGATCTAAGCTGAATAATGGGTACAATTAAGATGAAATACCACAAAGTGTTTAAAGTGAAGTTGCATAGCAAGTTATGAAATGTTTGAAAAATTAGGTACTATGTCTCGGATAAAGTATGACTAGACACATAAATCAGTTACAAACTACACATTAATATCCCATTAGTGATATCAAACTAGAATAATAAGAGGGCGACATTGAGAAGGTNTCAATGAGGCACAGTTTCACTAAGCTTCCAGCCAGTAGTGATGTAATAGAGGCCTGAGGCTGAAGCTTAGCCTTGTCAGGGAGTAGAGCAGTGGTTCTCAACCTTCCTCATGCTGCTTCCTTTAAATGCAGTTCCTCATGTTGTGGTGACCCCCAACCATAAAATCNTGTTCGTTGCTACTTCATAACTATAATTTTGCTACTGTTATGAGTCATAATGGAAATATCTGATATGCAACCCCTGGGGGGGTCACAACCCACAGGTTGAGAACCATGGNAGTAGTATCTTGGATATCTTAGGCTCTGGAGATGCTTGAGCTAGTGAGGATACTTGGACATTAGCTCTACACATTCCAGCTCCTCCTCCATCCTAGGAAATAAGGTGGCTTTGCTGTCTATGGGAATGTGACAGAGCTATTAAAAGCCAACATTATACATGCAGAATGAGAGTGAGGACCTGTACAGAATCAGTGAAAGAGCCATGACTGGTGGGAATCATAAAAACAACAACCCTTTAAAGTCTCTGGAAATTGTCCTAAAGGCATGCAGCAAATGAAGAAATATTTATTCAAGAAAATCTAATAAATCTCAGTAATAACAATGAAATTCTTTGGCACTTGAGACCCAACCGACTTCCCATCCTTCCAACAACCCCAACTCAAACCTGTAGTTTTACTCTGGGCCTGTGTACCCAGGAAATGGGGCTCCCTCTTCTCTCAGCTGCCAGTTAACTATCCCTTCCAGGGGCAGATGCCCAGCATTTCTTATACCACTCCCAAGTTCAGTGTCCCAGAGATAAAAATGCAGATAAGTATGGCCTAGAGGTAGAAGGCCCTTTTCTTCCACCTAGCCCTTACTCAGGGTTGGTGCTTCATCACAGAGATGGCAGGTTGTGGATACCAGATGCTCCATTGTTCTTGGTCCAGCACTAGATGCACCTTGAGACAAGCCAAGGCCAGACTTGTACTTGGCTAATAGAGCAAAATTGTTTTTCTGAGAAAAGCAGACAGATGTGTCGCTGACACTCCAGTTCANTGGCTTAGGGACTTGTTCCAAGANGAAAGGCTGGCCATAGGACATGGAGTCCTGACACCCTACTCACGGAGCTGGGGCATGTCTTTAGATTAATATAGGGAAGTTCAAGGCCAAGGGTATTCCCAGCAGTGATTACATTTTGGCTCTAAACAATTGAGAGGAGTTGGGTTCTCTATGAAGACAATGAGCTATGCTGTTGAGTCTTTAGCTTACCAGGAAGAATCTGGACAAGAGCTAGAATCTTCTTAGAGTTGGGATAACTTCCCAGACTCACTGAGGACNGGATCTCTGCCCCTTTGCAGTCAAACCAAACTATCCAGTAATTTATAACACATGGAATTGCTACAATATCAGATCTTCAGCAATTAATAGAGTGTGACAAACAGCATTAGTGAGGCAGAGAAATGTCACATCTATATTACAGTATTTCACCATCCCACTATTGATGATACTGTTGTTACCCATATTGTACTCATATAGACTCCAAACCCAAAGCAAACTGTTAAGACTACTACTTCATATTTTATATCTGCTAATGGAGTTGAGTTGAGAGGCAGGCCTGTGTTACAGGTTTGCAATTGCAACTACTCTTGGGACAGATGAAACCCTATCTCAAAATGAAGAGGGGAAAATAAGGTTTGGTGGTAGGGCCAGGGCTGTAGCTCAGCAGCAGGGTCCTTTCCTAGCATGTGTGAGACCCTAAGTTAAATCCTTAGAGAAAAGAACAATTAGATATTCACAGGTTTTATTATATTAACCTTCACGATATCCTTTCCAGTTTTTGTTAGTTGTATGGATTTTTTTTCTGTTATTGCTAAATGTATTGCATTTTCATTATGTACAAATATCATTATATACCAATTGTTTTATGTACTTTTTCCACTAAATAAATGAATAGAACAAAGAGCATAGATATCTGTTTCCATAGTTCCTGAGCAACAAACCCAATACATAGCCCTGGTATGACTCAATCCCTCATCCTTAAGTAGATTTCCATGATCACTGAAAAACTTTTAGCTGAAAAATATTATTTAGAATTTTATCGAGGCCCCGAGAATGTGGATAGCATTTCCTACCGATTGTCTGAAAGGAGCCCATTTCCCCCTTGTTACCCTCTTGTCATATTTTAAGATCACGCTTTAAAAAAATAATAAATGCCTCTCTATGGTACCCCAGTTCCTTCATTAAGAAAAGAGAAAATAATTGTTTATATTTTATTATAAAACATATTTTATTTTTCTTTGTTTTTAGCAGTTGTAGAGAAAATTTGGGGGTAGGAAGTGTGAAAATCTTTGTTTAGAACTAGAAATCTCTAATGTTTAGAATTTTAAATAGAACTAGTGAAGAAGAGAACACACAGTGATTCTGAACCAAAATTGTTTTTGAAAACAATGTGAGACATTTTCAAATAACCTCTATGCTTTTCAAGTAGACTCTGGAGTGGAAGATACATGAATTGCTGAGTGACATTTTCAATATATATATGCCTACCTCTCCTAACTCTCACCCATATATACTGATTAGGATGGGAACAGACAGACAAAGCCAGGGCAGTGCCTGACAGTATTCTGTAGCATGACTCTCCTGCCTCCCAATAAGAAATAAAAAAAGGGCCAGGCGGTGGTGGCGCATGCCTTTAATCCCAGCACTCCAGAGGCAGAGGCAGGTGGATCTTTGTGAGTTGGAGGCCTTTCCTAGAAAGGCGCCAAAACTACACAGAGAAACCCTGTCTCGAAAAACCAAAAAAAAAAAAAAAAAAAAAGATTGATGTAAACACATCACATTTAAAGTCAAGAGGTTTTTTTTCATTTATTAAAAGTCACTTCATACTAAGTATATTGATCTGTCATATTTAAGCATTTTCATCACTCATTATTGAAAACTGAAAGGGAGGAAAGTTTATTTTCTTTGGAGAAATGTCCAGCCTTGATATCACATATAAAACACACAAGAAAGCCAGACATGATGGCTCACACCTGTAAATCCAAGATGCTAAAGCAAGACTATTTTGTTGAATGCTAGCAGCCAACCTAGCTACTTAGTGAGTTCCAAGCTAGCCTATCCTGTATGAGACCCTGTCTCAAGAAACAAAAGTAAACACAAAACTAAATCATTCTAGAGATGTAATTGTGTCCTGCCAAGCATTCATTTCCATGCCTAACACACATCTTTTTGTTTTTCTCCATATTTTTCAGTGGCCTTTTAACAGCTGAATTGTTGGCCTTTAATAAATACATTCTCTGAGTTCTTTGATGGATTTTCCATGTACCAGGAAGCCTGGCCACATGGGTTCCAGTTAGAGCTGGGGATATTGTGGTAATTGCTTTGTTTGATGCTTTTTTTTTTCCCACTTAAGAGTTCTAATTTAGTAATAACCTTTGCTGAAAGAGTTATAAGAGCTTAGAACAATAGTGTGTCAAAAATATTTCAGAGAGCCTCTCTATGGGAGTTTAGTTTTGAAGATGATTAACTCTTCGGTTTTCTTTTCATAGATATTTGGGGCATATGCAACTCATCCCTTCAAGTTCAGTGACCACTATTACGGCACGGGCGAAACTTTTCTCTACACCTTTAGCCCTAATTTCAAGGTACCTGGATGGTTGAAATCCCTGAATGGCCAGGGTTGTGTGGTCAGCAGTCAGGGCGGGTGGGGTGCCCAGACACTGGGATAGGCAGCTGCCCTGTAATCTCACCTGCGCTCTTTACTCTGAGTTAGTTCCCCNTGCCTGTAGCACACAGACTGCTCAGAGACTCAGCCTTAGGTGTTTCTCAGTCGGAGATGCAGGAAGAGACTGAANGTCACAGCCCACACATTGTGGAATGGTCTTNACTGTTTCATAATCATTGGTGACCTCACTGTGGCCATTCTGCCAAGCACTTCCTTAGTCAAAGGTGTGTTCCCCTTATACACAACATGAGTCAAGAGATCTTTTCTAATTCTCCAAATTGAAATGTCTGTTGCTGTTTTGTGTTTCTGCCCCTAGGTCTTTAAGTGGAGTGGAGAAAACTCCTATTTTATCAATGGAGACATAAGTTCTTTAGAACTTGGTGGTGGAGGGTAAGATTCTTATTATTTTGTTGCGGGAGGTTCTGTGTTGACCCAGCTAGTCTATTTGCTTAGATTAATTAGGGCAGTGTACTAACACAGGATACTGAGAATCAAAGAACAAATGATTTATGAAGGTGCCATAGAGACAGACTGTTTGTCCTTTCNGAGAGACCTGTCTATGCAGCTTGCTTTTATTTGGTAAGCAGTTTAGAGTTCTGTCTGTCACGGCCTAAAGGAAAGAAAACTTGGCAAAGGAAGACAGAAAGCATGCTGTGTAAGGGGTGTCACTGACTGTCCTTTCTTCTTNAACCTTGTTCCAGGGGACGGTTTGGTCTGTGGCTTGATGCTGACTTATACCATGGACGCAGCAACTCTTGCAGCACTTTTAATAATGATATTCTCTCCAAAAAAGAAGACTTCATTGTTCAGGACCTAGAGGTATGGACATTTGAGTGACATTTAGGCTGCCTTAAAATATACTATTAAAAAGACTGGGTTAGACTAGCCCTCTTACTGGAAGAAGAAGAGCCCCAGCGCTGGCTGCCTCATCCCATAGCAAGGCTTTCTTTCTGCTGTCATCNCAGAGCATGATAACAGTGCAGAAAGATTCTGAAAGGTACCTGCAGAGGGCAGATGCTGAAGACAGAAATCTGAAGTCCAGATTGCTAACAGACTTTACGCGCCCACCGCTTTCAGATCCACGCCGTGAGAAGTCAGAGTGTTTATAGATGTATGAGTTGAATGCAATTTTTATTTTTGGTAACTGTGAAAAAACAAAGATACTGTGGAAATATATACCTGCCTTGTGTATTTATCAACATAATTTACCAAATGTATAGTTATTGTTTGCCATGGAAAGCTGAATCTGATTTAGAGAAATTGAAAGGACATAGCACTTAAAGGGAATATCTGATTTTTTAAGCTGTTTTATTTATTATTTCTAGTATATTGTCTGAAATATGTTGACTTTTTTTTCTTTTAATGTGTCAATCCTGAAATAAAGAAATGTGTACCTTTTGTGCTTATGTTTGGGGAACAAGTCTCTTTTGATTTATGTAGTTGGATACTCATTTTTTGTTTGCCTTGATTATTTAGGATGAGATAGTCTTAATGTCTTAAGACTATGTATCTCTCTATACATGCATTTTCCAAAGCTCATTACCACTGTTCTTTGAACTGACTATTACAGACCAGCTTTTCGTTTAGTTTTTAAAGTACACTTTGATACCCTAAGCATTTGTGTGAAGCAGAATATGGCATCTCTCATAGCTGTAAGTTGGTGTTTATCAAACTGGGAACCTTTATGAATGTGGACATACAACAAATCCTACTTCTGGAAAGAGAATGTTTTGCTTCTTATGAAATTGTGTATTAATAATAGTAACTTAGTTTTTTAGTTTNTCTCTCTTTTTTTTTAGTTTCCTTCCAGGTGTTTACATGAATGAGTAGCCTCTGTTTTAAAGAGGAGTGTTTAATTTCTCCATCTTTAATGTCAGATGAAAATGTCAAGTTGGACCAATTTTCTTGGTTTCTAGAATTGTATTGGAGGAAAAAAAAACAATGTAAAGAATTGCATTTATATCACAATTGAAAGAAAAAAGAAAATCTATTTTTTAAAGTAGAAACTCATTTTCGCATCGTAAGATATCTTTTATTTTAAACAGTAAGAAATAAAATCATCAACCTTGTTGATTACCACCCTTTTATGAAAGCCAAAGACTACTAATGGGAACACAATTTCAATAATAGCCAAAGCTGAAAAGTAGTCTATCACAAATTATTTCCCCACTCATTATTGAAAGAAAAATTAGCATGCCNTGTTTACATATCTGTTTACTTTCAGGATATTTTCTTTAAATTTTTCTTCAATTTTAGACTCCATGTAAGAAAAGAAAACACCCAGTGGCCTCTGTCAGGTCATCAATTGTTATCCTCACTGCCATTCCGTGCTAGTTTAAATGAATGCTATAAGATTTTAAATCTGTAGACCAGACACGCTTTTCACCTGCATTCTTCCATTGAGGACTCTTGGTTAAAAACACATCATTTGAACTTGGTCTGCTCATACACATGAGTTGGTGAGTCCCAGGAGTATCTTGTGGTGATGATGTTCACCATTTATGCCGTCTGTAACCATATGCTGTTAATGAACAAGATGGTCGTTTTGCCTATAGATCACTCTTACCTAGTTTAGTCCATGACGCTATACTCGTGAGAGCATATCCAGATGCTGTATTCTCTATTTAAAACAGTATTCTCTGAACAGGAATGTGTGATCCTTCATTATGGATATCAACTACATGTAATGCAGTGCTATTCCAATATTTTCAATAAAGGAATTTATGCATTCAGTGTGAATTTCTTTCCTAAAGATTCATTCATCTGCCATTTACTGGGTACGGCGCTACCTCAGAGACATGACAGTATCCATTTCAGGGCACTGCAACAAAACACATCACACTATATCTTTATATCCAGCCCTGTAAGAATTGTGTTTAGACTATCTCATAGTCTACTGAGTATGCAGTGGCATTAAGATTAAAACAGTGCACATAATTTAATTAAAAATACTTCATTTTGCAGCTGAAGAGATGGCTCTGTGGTTAACAGAGCCTCTTGCTCTTGCTGATGACCTGAGTCATTTCCCAGCATCCATGTCGGGCAGTTCACAACTGCCTGTAACTCCAGTTTCAGGGAAATTATATTCCTCCACAGGCAACTGCACTCATGTGTTTGCATGTA
>LZPO01087414.1:80578-95751 GCA_001675575.1 Neotoma lepida | reverse complement strand
CCAAACTCTTAGCTCATTTTTTTTCTGTCTTTTAACAACATATCTAACATTTTTTTACGTTTGTTTATTTGAGACAGGGTGGTATAGCCCAGGCTGGGATTGAACTCCTAATCCCCCTCCCTCCACATCATGAANGTTAAGATTCCGAGCATACAGACACCAGCCACTGTGGTCAGTGAATGTGTGTTTGGTTGTTTGTTTGTGTGGGTGGTGCCAGGGATCAAACTAGGGTCTGGAAGAAGCTTTCTACAACCGAGCCACAGTTCTAGCCCTCTAGAACTTTTAAGGAGTNATCAGTAAAATTTAGAGAAACTCAACTTCATCTTGAAACTGAAGTATAAAATCATATCCAAATTCCTTATGATAANAATCAGCAATTTTGTAGGGCATTGGTGGCACACACCTTTGATCCCAGCAGAGGCAGGCNGATCTTTGAGTTTGAGGCCAGCCTGGCCTACATAGTGAGTTCCAGGACAGCCAGGGCTATACAGAAAAACCCTGTCTCAGGGGGGAAAAAAGAATCAGCATTTTAAAGTAAAAGCTGAAATTGAAGTATTTTTATAGAAAATAAGTATTCTTCATATTTAATAATTTAATAAATTAAAATTGCAATAAGGGAAGCCTGTTGTGTGTGAACTGTATTATCATCTCATGCAATCAATACCTTGTAATGTCACATGAACAACATGCATGGGAAGCAGGTTTTATTATTTCTGACTCAGATCTTTTAACTATGGCTTTTTATCGGCTTATGGCCAAGTATGAACAATTAAGAGAATTTCTGTCTTTAATACTGCCATCCTCTACCTAGACCTCCTAAATTCACAAGGGAGCTATCTCCCAGGAATTCCACTGGCCCTGAGAGCAGAGCATCCCTTGTGGATTTTGGTCGTTTGTAGCCTGATAATGACACAAAAGCTATATGACTAAACAGAGTCCTGGGATCTGCTTCTGGAAATTTCCAACATCTCTGAGCTCTGTCTCCTGCTCTTTGCCTTCTCTGTAGGGGGCTGATGAGGCTTTGCCACTCCCCACTGCTGCTACAGCAGTACATCTCCTTGACACTTGCCCTTTTTTTTATTTAAAACATTTTTTTTATTCATTTCACATACCAACCACAGATTCCCCCTCTCATCCCTCCCTTCACTCCCCCTCACCTTTCCCCCATCCACTCCTCATTCCTTCCTCCAAAAGGGCAAGTTCTCCCATTGGGAGAGAGCAAAGCCTGGTACATTCAGTTGAGGTAGGACCAAGCCCCTCCCCTCTGCATCAAGAGTGAGCAAGATGTCCGACCATAGGCAATGGGATCCAGAAAGCCAACTCATGCACCAGGAATAGATCCTGATCACACTGCCAGGGGCCCCTCAAACAGACCCAGCTATACAACTGTCTCCCATATGCAGAAGGTCTAGTCTGGTCCCATGCAGGCTCCACAGCTGTTGGTCTAATGTTCCTGAGTCCCAATGAGCTTGGTTCAGTTGTCTCTGTTGATTTCCCCATCATGACCTTGACCCCCCCTTGCTCATATAATCCCTCTTTCTTCTCCTCACCTGGACTCCTGGAGCTAGGCCTGGTGCTTGGTCATGGATCTCTGCATTTGCTTCCATCAGTCACTGGATGAAGGGTCATGTTTGTCTTTCTGAGTCTGGGTTACCTCACTCAGGATGATATTTTCTAGTTCCATCCATTTGCCTGCAAATTTCATGATGTCTTTGCTCTTTTTGTTGTTTTGTTGTTGTTGTTCGTTTTGTTTTGTTGAGACAGGGTTTCTCTGTATAGCTTTGGAGCCTTTCCTGAAACTCACTCTGTAGCCCAGGCTGGCCTCGAACTCACAGAGATCCACCTGCCTCTGCCTCCCAAGTGCTGGGATTAAAGGCATGTGCCACCATGGCCCGGCCGATGTCATTGTTTTTTGCAGCTGAGTAAAACTCTACTGTGTATATGTACCACATTTTCTTTATCCATTCTTTAGTTGAGGGGCATCTAGGTTGCTTCCAGGTTCTGGCTATTATGAATAATGTTGCTATGAACATAGTTGAGCAAGTGTCCTTGTGGTATGATTGAACATCCTTTGGGTATATGCCTAAGAGTGGTATTATTGGGTCTTGACGTAGATTGATTCCCAATTTTCTGAGAAGTTGCCATATTGATTTTCAAAGTGGCTGTACAAGTTTGTACTCCCACCAAATAGTGGAGGAGTGTTCCCCTTGCTTCACATCTTCTCCAACATAAGCTGTCATTTATGTTTTTTATCTTAGCCATTCTGACTCTTTTTATCAGTTTTTGTTGAAACCACCCAGTATCCTGTTCTCGTAAGATCTGTGGGTAACTATTGTCACCATAGTCAAGTTTCCACCTTTCCTCATGTTCTTCAAAGGTGGCTCCATCTTTAGCCGAATGCGGGTCTTAATGAGTGAGAGTCAACTACAGAATCTGCAGACTCCGGTGCAAAATGAAAGTAGAACCACATGTTCCAAAGGTACTGAGGATTCAGGACAGTGACAGGAGAGTATGGAGGCTTGTGGGATACACCAGGCTCTAGCACATGATACCAGCTCTGGTTCTGACTGAAGCACAATCACACCATGCTGTTCGTTGACCTAGGAGAAGAAAGCATTTAGAAGGTGTCTAGTAAATTATCCTCACTACCAAGAGCTATACACACAAGGGAAGAGTAGACCTCTGATCTTTGTGCTGAAGAGATGGCAAGGCTGCTGCCACTGCTTGAGGACAGTGCTGCTATACCAAAGATAGTAGAGCACAAAGACATACTGACCTGTACCTGGGATGGTGGCCTCATATCTCTGGTTAGCCATTGCTGGGTTCCCCTGTTAACAAACTCTTGACAGATGGAATTATTCATTAAATGGTTTGATTTGCTGTTTTCTGTGTATTGTTAGTGGCACTGTCTTAGCTGATACCACAGCTGTACAAAACAGCAATAGTGTTAGGGAATTAGAAAATAAAATTCAGACATAATGCTTCATTCTAANTCCTACAGCAAAGATTCCACAAAGCTTAGATTTAGTCCTTGCTCTGCCATGTTCACACCTCATTCTATGAGTGGTGTCCACTGCATCTGGATTCTAGTAGCTCCCCTGGACCTTGAGACAGAAGGTTTGCACTCCCAACCCTTTCCAATGTAAATGCAGAGTCAATGTCCACTATTAGTAACTGAGAAAGGTGACATTTTTAGTTGTGAGGTCTCCTGGAATTGTCAAAGACTTCCCAATTGATGCAGAAAATTTTAATGGGGAAAAATTCAATCCTTGCCTAAAATATATCTTCATTCATGAATGGGTACATAAATTTCAAGGTTTTATACAAAATGAACATGTAGAGTCACTTGTTCACAACTTTACACAAAATATGTCCCTCTGAAGTAAGTTGTAAGGAGGTCATCAGTGCATGACAGGTGGCACTCAATCTAAATAACTCTGTGATTAGCAGGAGGCCTCTGGCTCCTTCTACCGTGTAGCTCTGCCATCCTCACCAACTGAGATGGCACTCCAAGGTCTTTGTTGGCTATTCCAGATCCAGCTATCACCTACCTCTTCATCCCTTTGTTCAAGGCAACAAAATGGAGGAGGAAAAAAATGCATGACCACTCCTTTAAGGACACTCTACATTTATTCCATACTTACTAGAATTTAGCCACCTGATCATGCCTCGCTTCAAGCAAGACNGGCATTTAGTCTTTAAAATATTCTGAGAAGCCATGTGCTAAGCATGAAACTGGAGCAGGGTCCAGGAATAAAGGGCTACAGATTTGGAGGAAGTACCAACCCACTCCGCTTCCACTGTTAGCAGAAACCAACTATGTTTGGTAGGTCAACTGTTGATAATTTACAGTGTTCCAAAGGATGCTGGTGCCCTTATAACCAGCATAAAAATGTAGCTTGATGTGACTACAAACTATCCCTGCCCACCAGGCACATTACAAACTCTGTAGGATAAACAAAGTCCTTAAAATAATGCAGCCGCTTGTGCCATCCCAGGGCTGTTCCTCAACTAGCTACTAATATGTTAATATTCTTTGGAAGGGCCCTGGCTGGCCACAGTTAGTTCTATTGTATCTTAGCATGTGAAGCATTTCCTCCTGCCTCAGGCTGGAGCAATGTGGAAGTGTAAACTGAATAAACTCTTTCCTCCCTAACTTGCTTTATGCTCATGGAGTTTTGTCACAGCAATAGGAACCCTAACTAAGACATTGTTCTCTAGAGGGTGTCTTAGGTAGGGTTCCTATTGCTTTGACAAAACAACATGACCATAAAGGAACTTGGAAGAAAAGGGTTTACTCAGCTTACACTTTCACAGCACTGTTCACCATTGAAGGAAGTCAGGATAGGAACCTAAACAGGGCTGGAATCCCGAGGCAGGAGCTGATGCAGAGGCCACAGAGGAGTGCTGCTTACTGGCTTGTTTCCTCTGGCTTGCTCAGCTTGCTTTCTTATAGAACCCAGGACCACTGCCCCAGGGGTGATACCACCTACAATGCGCTGGGCCCTCCCCCATCCATCACTAATTGAGAAAATGCCTTACAGCTGGGTCTCCTAGAGGCATTTCCTCAACTGAGGATCCTTCCTCTCTGATGACTCTAGCTTGTGTCAAGTTGACACACAAAAACAGGGGGCTTCGGATAAATGGAAAAGATGAATTCTGGGAGCTCCCAGTGCTATACCAGTGCCATAAAGTATACTTGCAGGATAGTCCACAAAGGATTCAATAAATAACATGCCAGCCACTGTACTAGGAATTTAGTGTATGAAAGTTGAACAACATAAATGTGATGTTTGGGCTCGAGTCTCCTACTATCCAGTACTATCCAGCACCACACAGATACTGTTTGGAGAGAATAAGGAAATGCCAAAACACCTGTTCACCAACACATATACTCTGCAGTCATTGGGCAGAAGAACTGAGCTACACCCAAGAGCAGAGAAAATCGTCAGGCCAGGTGCCTGCTTCAGCTTCCCTGAGTTTTACCCCTGCTTGTGCACCTCACAGTATTCACAGAGACACTGTNGGAGGGCTCAACATGAGGACCTAAATCATCCACCCTTTACAGATTAGTGTGGTCATGTGACTGGCTGTGGCCAATTGAATATGAGAAGGCATTTGTAGTTAGGGATTGAAAGTTTTTGAATACTTGCTAAAGGCAACTTCTTCCCTCTGCCCCGGCCGAGGTAAAGGCAACTTCTTCCCTCTGCCCTAGCCGCTGGCCACACATCAACCAGTGGTTGCTGTGTCAGCCCTGTTGCTGGACAAAAGATTAACAAGCAACATCTTCANCCAATTTGTGGTAGGCAGAGAGTGTAAGAGGATAAATACAACTTTGTCTTTTTAGACAACCAAATCTGGGGAGTGCTGGTTCCTGCTGTCTGGCAATATGGAGACCATGTTCAGCTCTCAATATAAGCTCCCTTACGAACAAGTTTCCCCATCTTATCCTCATGGCAACCTGATGGAGAAAAATGCTATCATTTTCCCCTCCATTTCCTCAAGAAACTCTTGAGATGACAGAATCGGAGATGTGTGCTCGGTGTTCAGATTCTGACTGGGAACTAACCTGCTTTAGTGCTTCAACCTGCATTCTTTTTTCCAGTTTATAAAGGGTGACTCAATTTGGGGGACCCCTATCCTATGAAGTCCCAAGCCTTCCTACTCAGGCACTGGACCTCTAAGGGTAAATAAAACCAATGTTGACTTATTTGGTAGAAGAGGAGAAAAAACAAGAAAGTGGGCAGTTACAATCATGGGTAACAGAGCACAAGATGTGATGGAGGGAACAAGAAGGATAAAGTTCTAGAAAAGCCTCTGAGAAAGAGACTTTAGAGTTGGAAAGACAAAGGGGAAGCATGTAAGAGGCTGGGGCGTGGGGAGGTAACAGGCGTGTAAGTATGGTGCCCGGTGTTGTAGAGGGGAGCTAGCAGGAAAGCAAACCTAAGGGGAAAAGAGGAAAGTAAGAACTAACTTGGGAGGCTCACAGCTTGCGTGTGTGGGGCCTTTCCTAAAACTGCAGGGTCCCAGGCAGAAGATTGACTTAGCCCATTAGTTTTGTAGAAGGACAATTCTAGATGCAGGACGGGTGACTGGTGAGAGGAAGCCTGGGACGAGCCTAGATCTTTCTGCAGCCAAGGCCCAGGCCGCCCCCAGTTCCTGCATCTCCACAGCCCTAGCCACTAGTTACTATACTGACTGTACTAAAGCCCGTGGCGGGGGCAGATTTTACTGAGTTTCTATAAACACCACGACCACCACCACCACCCCTGCGCGAACTCCCGTTCCCTTCTGGACCCACACATTCAGCACCAATCCGAGGACGTCCCCTGTTACATGCCATGTTTCACACAGCCTCATTCTAAGTAATGCTGATGGCTCTGGCATTCCCGCCCTGGAAGTCTGGCAAACTGGGTGTCAGACACTGTGCTAGATCGTGGGGCTTCCGGGAACAAAACAGACCTATTCTTCGAGAAGCTGACAGACCAGAGGCTGTGGCTCAGGTCTATTTGAGTGTCTAACAGAAACCAGCATTGACTGCCAACCTGGATCTGGAGAGCACCGCGGAAGCCTCTCCAAGCGGAGTCCTGGGTTATCCCCAAGCGAAGCATGCTCAGCTCTCAAGGCTTTGAAAAAGAAAAAAGAAAAAAACTAAAGCCACTCGACTCATCCCCGGTTTGGCCAAAGGAGAAGAGAATCACGGACTCGGATCTGCGCAGCAGGTGGCAGAGAGAGATCACTGTGCGCAGCGGATGGAGCTCTACAGCTCCGAGCCACGAGCGCCGGCCCCGCGGCGACTCCCCAGGCAGCGGGCGGTAGTGCAGCGCGCCGCATCGCCAGTCTACCGGCTGCGCATGCCCAGTGTGACCGTCACTGCACGCTCCAGCAGCTCCAGCAGCTGCAGGAGTTGCGCCTTTGGGCGCACCCTGAGAGACTGGATCCCCATGACCCAGCNAGAAAGGGCGGCAGGAAAGAGGTCCACACACCCAGCGCCTGGACTTTCATGGGAAGGTTGCTCCTAGGAACAGCATCTCAGAGACCCGAGGTAATTTGCCCAGGGTCACACAGCTGGGAACAGAATCTACAGCTTCTTTTGCTGCGTCTCGCGACTCGGTGTTGAGAAAAGCCGCATCATTGAGCNCTAGATCTGTAGTGTGCCAANTTGAGGACCCTGGGTGAAAGGGCTTTGTATCTCCTTCACAGNCGGGCAAATGAAGACAGGAAAAAGCTACTAGAAATNTGTGAAATGCTTGAAAAAAGTGGGGCAGGCTGTTCCTCTGAGTCTTTGGTTTATGCTGTCTTAAAGCACCTGAGATTTGTAATGTGCATGGGAACGCTAGTATGAACAGTCTGGCCTGTGTGCAAGAGACTAGCTCTTTTCCAAGTGACACTGTGGGGTTAGTCACACAGTATTCGGGANTGGTAGAGGCCACTAGAGAAAATAAGACCGGCTGATGCGGTGTGTAGTAAAGAAGAATAGAGCTAGGGCGAGGCTGACCGGATGCAAAGGCTCATGGATTCCCTATTTTGGTCCACATGTTCTTGGCAGAGTTCTAANAAGGACTCCTGAGGCACAGCTTTCAAGAGCCCACAAAATCTAAATCCACACTGCTCTGTCTCTTCCCCAAACATCCACAACTCCTGCCCTCCTTCTCAGAGCCTTTGTGCATGCTCCTCCCGCTACTGGTGGCTCTTGTCACCTGCATACCACCAGAAATACCCTTCCAGGGAGACTTCCACTGTCCCACTGTCATTCCTCCCCCTCCATTGCACTCTTCCCAATCTGACTGCCCAGTTTCATTTCCCCTTGGCATAGAGCACTCCAGTACAGGTTTGTGCAGCCACAACCCTGTCCAAAGGGAATGTCCCCTGAGGGAAAGCCAACCTCCTCTGGCTGAGGTTCTCAGTTCCTATCATCCAAAGACTGGTTCGTTCACATCTCTCCTACAGCTGGGGCAGTTACAACAAGGAGGCTGGTCGTTTCTGAAGACTGTGTGACAGAAATCTCTTTAGCATTTCTGGAGCTTAGAAGTANGAGGGTGTGATGGCATTCACCTCTAATCCCAGCACTCGGGAGGCAGAGGCNCTGTGGGGTTCCTCTGAGTTGGAGGCCAGCCTGGTCTACACATTGGATTCCAGGCTAGCTAGGGCTACATAGAGACCGGGTCTCAAACAAAACAAACAAGTCTGATGGGGTCAAGCTGTCTGCAGAGTCATGCTCCCTCCAAAGCTTTCAAGAGAAGTGAATCCTTCCTTGGCTCTTGCAGCATTCTGATCACCCCTGCTGGTTTTGAGTGATATCTGATCACCCCTGCTGGTTTTGATTGACATGCAACCCAGTCTCTGCCTGCTTTCGAGGCTGTCTTCTGTTTATCTAGACCTTTCCTGGCATCTCAGTTTCTTTTGTCCTCTTCTTCCAAGGACACCTGCCTTCCTGGGCAAGAACTCACCCTAATGACCTCATTTTAATATGGTTCCGTGCGTAAAAACCTTTTCCCAATAAAGCCACATTCACAGGACCCATGACAGAGGACTTCGGCATCTTTCCGAAGAATGTAATTCAATCCACATCAGAAGGGATTTTGAACAAAAAAGATCTTGGGCAATTATCCTAGAGGGTGGGGAAGCAGGCGTGAGCAGCAGTAATGGAAGTGTGCAGCTTAGAATTTCTGATTAACTCACCCCTGCTCCCCTTCAAAAGACCCTGGAGGAGCAATACTTCAACCTTCATGGTTTCATGAAACTTAGTCTATATCCCTACCTGGCCCTTCCCAGGCTGCAAATATCCCGTCTCCAAACCCTCTATAGACCACTTTACCTCACCATGCTGGGGCTTCTGAGAATAGTGAGTTTTATAGTCCCTTCTCATCTGTCAGGGACTGTGTCTCTCTAGACCAGTGGTTCTCAACCTTCCTAATGCTGTGACCCTTTAATACAGTTCCTCATGTTGTGGTAACCCCAAAACTATACAATTATTTCATTGCTTCTTCACAACTGTAATTTTGCTGTTATGAATCATAATGTAAATATCTGATATGCAGGATATCTGATGTGTGACCCCAAAGGGGGGGTTCAAGACCCACAGGTTGAGAATCACTGGGCAAGACTCTGTCTAGTTAAACACTGACAGCTGCCTGTTGTGGGGAGGTCCTAATGTTGACTGAATTCTACATGAGAAACCAAGGTTCAGGCAGGCTAGGGAACAGGACTCTAAGAACNCTAACTCCAGAGAAGCTTCCAGACAACCCAAAGGCAACCTTCTATCAATTATATGTGACTAACGAAGGTGGGACTGTGACGTAGGGTTGGGAATGACAAGGAGACACAACACTTTGAGCTAAAAAATTCTCTAACTCTTGGACTTCCGGTTCTCTAATACGTAACTGATTTTCTTGAGTATAGTTCCCTATGCCACTAAAGGTTCTCAGGCATGACCAGGACACGTTCTCAATGTTCTACTCATCATTTGCCTACTCTTGAGGGGGACTTTGAACTATGAGCCCATTTGTTTTTCTCCTGAGAGTAAGTCCTTTAGCTTAGCAGGAGGGAGAGGGAGAAAGAAGACAGGAGTAGCTCCCTTACTAGGGTGTGGTCAAAGGTATTGCCTCACAGACTTGCTCTCTGCTCAGACTTCCTGTGTCCAGCATCTACTCTTTCAGTGGCTGGGGGCCTGCCCAGCAGCTGGCATTGCTACTGCCTGCTCTTCCCAAACTTCATTCATCCAGGTTGGATTTTGCCAAAGNCCAGCCTCTCCTCCCAGCTTACTACCGATGTCTAGGTGCTGACCTCCACAACCCAGAAGAANGAACAGGAAAATAGTCTTTGGCTTCTTTTCTTTTTAGAGCTTT
This sequence comes from Neotoma lepida, assembly GCA_001675575.1. Taxonomy (NCBI): domain Eukaryota; kingdom Metazoa; phylum Chordata; class Mammalia; order Rodentia; family Cricetidae; genus Neotoma; species Neotoma lepida. Next base: position 85,903 of record LZPO01087414.1, on the reverse strand, counting down.
GAAGAAAGCTTCCGCCTGTTGTCCATAGAGGATCTGTACTTCACAGTGACACTGCCCCTTGCCACTATCTGTTCTTGCTGGGGGGAGCTTAATTTTGTGGGGAGCAGCATCAGAGTCACTGATTGTAGAGCCCCTGACCATATGATTCCCTTCCTCCGTCAGAGTGGGACTATTTGGGGCTGTCTCTTATCCAGTAGACTGTAAGTATGCACCTATGTGAAAGGGGGCCGTTTACCTGCATACATTATTGGAANGCAGGCAATACATACAAACTCCCCCACTAAATGAGCTCATAGCATCTGCTGACTGCCCCCCATCAATCATGTCCCCACTCAGACTGTCACAACATGCACTAAATGAGGCCTTAGCCTTCAAATATAATCTTCTCAGCTTTAGAAATGACTGAGTATAAGCTTCCATATCCAAGGCCCAGCAGCTAGAGGTATCCAAACTCCGGGCCTCAGGCCCGTCTCTTCACTAGGACGCTCCAGGAAGCTGTGATGACTGAAGACTTGAGCCCCTTTATTGTCGCTTCACTTACTTGCTGCAAAACTTCAAGCTCCTTGAGGGCAATCACNAAATCCACCCTCAGCAAGACCAGCACCCATGGATGTCCTGCTAGACCCAAAGGGAAGCGGACTCAGTTCTTTGTACAGGAGGCTGCAGAGCATGCAGGGCTGAGCGATGCAGACACTGCACTCTTTGGACGGGAACGCCTTGCTGCAAAACTTCAAGCTCCTTGAGGGTAATCACCAAATCCACCCTCAGCAAAACCCAGTGCAAGACCAGCACCCATGGATGTCCTGCTAGACCCAAAGGGAAGCGGACTCAGTTCTTTGCACAAGAGGCTGCAGAGCATGCAGGGCTGAGCGATGCAGACACTGCACTCTTTGGATGGGAAGGCCTTGGTTCAAGGCCCAAGCTCGGAGCCCACAGTCCAGGGGCAGGCAAGGGGCAACCTCGGGAGCCCGCCTCTCCGCTGCAGTTGCGCCGCACTGCGCACGCGCGTCCCCGGCCCGGCTCCGCCCCCCCGGGTAGGGACCTACAGCGGGCGCGGCGGCGGCGGTCTGCGGGCGGTAGCCGGCGGTGTAGATTCCTGTCCGTCCGCGGGGATCTGGGACCGTGCGGTGCCGCGACGTCCGGGTGAGTGGCGGTGCGAGGCGGGGCGGACCTGGGCGGCCGCGGTCGGGTGTGGCTCCACGGTCCGGCGAGCGCGCCTCCGGGCCAAGGAGCCTCCGGGCGGGCTAGGCTAGTAGGGTCGGAGACCCACGGCCCATCGTGCGGCCTTTGTGCAGCGCCGGCTCAGCCCCGCGACTCTGCGCGCCGGGTGGTTGAGCCGGCTTTTTAAATGATGCCTCAGCCCCGAGCAGGAAGTGTCGTCAGGAGGCCATTTTTAAAGCCTCTCGACCTCAGGGGCTGGCGTGATGCGGCTTTAGCTCTCAGCGTTTGGAAGACACCTCATCTGCGACTGGCCAGTCCTCAGGGGACGCAACGGTGCGGGCTCTCGCACCCACGCCTCGCTCAGCGCCGTGCGGCGCCCTGGCCTCGCCCCGGAGAGCGTGCATCCCTGCGCGCGCGCCAACAATAAACTTGAGGACCACGCTGGCATTGTCTTTGGAGCGGGTGTCGGGGTGGGCCTGTCCACAGAGGACCTAATCGTGGGTGGGATGAGGCTAATGTCACCTTTTGTGGGACAGCTCCATCGCAGCTTTTCAGTTTGATCTTGTTGCTTGGGGTTGAGGAGGTGGGTGCAAATTAAGGCTAGGGGAAGGGTGCAAAGAGGGGAAAGAACCAGTGCAAAGTTTATGACCCGAAAAGGGAAAACCAAAAGATAGAAGAAAATAATCTAAATCCCCTTATGATTGTTGGGTATTTGACATATCCCTCCAAACTACTTCTATTAAAAAATAGGATAGCAACGATATTTATCATGAAAAAGTGAAACATCAATCACATTATCCTATTAAAAAATAGCCTACCAACCCAAACTCCAANCTCAACGTTGTGTTTGAGGCCTTAAAACATTTCCTTAAGTTTAGAATTGAAATCACCTTATAAGAAAATTCTCTGGGTGCCAACAACTTGCAACACTTGGCTATGGAAGAGAAGCCAGCTAGCTTGGGAAGGCGTCTCTGTCCCTCTAAGTTGCACATACAAAGTTAAGCCCCATCCAGGACTGTACAGGAGAGCATGCCCTTGCCAAGGATTCTTGAAACCCAATAAGTATTTATATTCGTGAAGTGTCATATTCAGCTTTTTTAATTGTGGGCATTACATTACATGCATTTATTAAAAACATTTTTTATCTTGGATCTGATGTGTTAGCCCTGATAAGGCTAACACATTTGACATATCCAGCCTTGTTACAGTGGTGGCTATTGAAGAGTAAACCAGAGCTTTGTCTTGCTCTTTGGTTTCCCCCCACATCACTCATTTTTAAACCCACATAAAGAAACCTATATTTTCTTTCTTGTCTATCTGCCTTTAAGTAAGAGAGTCTGGGACAGTGTTTGTGCAAGAGGCAGAACAAAGAGCAGGTTAATAATTGTCACTGCGAAGGCTGCCATTTTCTTCACTCATTCCCTTATCCTCTGAGCCAGTCCAATGCCGGCCTCTTCATGTTCAAGTCTGCTGGTGCTGTTGTAAGCAGGGTCCTTTCCAGTGAGGATTTTCCCTGCCTTGATTGTTCCTAAACTGCCTTTGATCTCCACTGCATGCTGTTGCTACCCTGCAAATCCAGCTGCCAGCAGAAAAGTAGCTGGAGACCATCTAATCCAGACCATCCCTTCATGGGTGGGAATGGGAGACACAGGATAGCCTGGGAAGGATTCTGAAGTGGTCACATGCCCCACTGCAGGAAGGGGGCCATCTGTTTCATTTAGGTCACAGGGTTCCTGGGAACCCTTTCTTTTTAAGCTTAAACTGGCTGCCAGTGAGAAGCACTTTGAAGGTTTGTTCGTTTTGTCTTTCCTATAATAAATGTGTCCAAGAGACCACAGCTTGCAGATCCCAGACTTATATCCAGGTATCTGACTCTGTTGCAGGCCTATTGGCACAGCCCTGGCTCCTGAGTATAGATGTCTATACCAGGGTCTGAAGTCCTGAGACCTGTGGTCCTCAGTGTCTGAGAAGGCCTGAAAGAGAAGGAAGAGCCACAAAGACTTGCTACACTTGACTTCTGGGCCTGGAAGAACAGTGTCCAAGAGGTCAGGAATCCTGGCTGCAACCTCAACTCACAGGACAGAGTTTGAACTGGATGCTGGCTGCCACCACTTCCCACGTCAATGTGACCTAGAAAAGCCGCATACCATCTCCAGGCCTATCATTTTGAAAGAAGCAGGTAACTGAAGTTTTGCTTCCAAGCATGTCCAGTAACATAGAGCCTGCTCCTATAGGCACCCTTCCTGACCAGGACCAAAGTGCTGTAGCATCTGCAAGTGGCCAGCCACTGAGAGNGCCCTGGTCATCTGCCTGATAACAGGATCCACATTGAATTTGCCCTTTACTTCTGACTGCAGTCAAACTTCTTGGGGTGGGGCTAGCACAGTGCTCACCTATGCTGTTTGTACTTGGCCATGCCCAAGCGCTGGTGAGAGAGTGGGAACATTTAGATTACTGAGATCTNCACACCTCACAGGCGTCTTGATGTTTCCAAGGTTGTGCTACTGGGCAGAGGCAAAGCCTTGACTCTTGTGTATAGGCACCTCAGCATTGTAAAGGCAGTGGCCTAGCCCCACCTCCAGTGTGAGGTCTACAGAGTGACAAAAGTTTTTCTTGCCATCCCCACTACCCTGCACCTGTAATTCAGGTGGTCCCCAACCGGAGTTGCATCTTAGAACTATTTTCAAAGCCTTGTAGACTTGTNTGTGGATTCTGCCCTGCCCCTGCCTCAATTAAATCCCTGTCTTTGAGGAGTGGGACTCAGGCAGCAGCATTTTCAAAGCCTCCCGAGTAACTTCCTTTCAACATTGTGGCCTTATCAAGACCATATTTGCCTTAATGTAGGCAAGGCCAGTGATTCCCCTGTGTAGAAGGAAAGATTTCTTCTCTTTTATTAAACTATCTATTCTACAAATTTGGGGGGTTTTCTTTGAGGCAAAAAAGGAAACAAGGGAAATACAAAAAAAAAATGTGTTCATACTAATTATCTTTAGTGAATATTTGAAGGTTTCAAACCTGAAATTTGTACCTACTGCTTATAATACCTCTTGATCGTGTGTGTGTGTGTGTGTGTGTGTGTGTGTGTTATCTGATGCTAATAGGCATATTTGCTCATTAACGTTTTCTTTTTCACATCTAAACTCAAAGGATTCCAGCCCTGCTCTTACCCTTCTCAAACTGTTGGGAGAAGTAGCCCATAAAATCCCTTCCTTTGTTTTCTGCTGTAGAGTTCCTAGAGTTCACTGATGCTCTCTGCAGAGCCGGTTCTTCCTTCAGCCCTGGGNAGTGACACCTGGGAGCTCCTAGCAAGTCCTCTGTGTGTGGACCTTTCTCTCAGCAGCCTCCTTTGTTGGTTTTTACAGTTTCCTGCTTCTCAGAGCTTTACTGGACTCTCACACTTAAAGGAGTCTTACCAAAATGTTGACATTTGCTGACAAGACGGGGTCTTTGTTATTAGCCATGTGCATTTAGTTTTTGTTCATTTATTCATCCTCACATCAGCCGTGTGGCAAATTANGCCATTTTACAACTGCAGAAACTGCTAAGCTCCATTAAAAGTCTAAAATCACACAGCTAGCTAGCTACCAAGCCAAAGACCTACCTACCTTTTGACCCTTGTCCTCAGTTTCCCAAGGTCCGTGCTCTGCACTCTTAAACTGCAGTCACTGTGAATGTAGGCGGACTGTCACAGCCTTCTGGCTCTGTGCTATTGCCCCAGCAATACACCTGCTTTCAGAAGACAGTGGGATCCCCCAGGGGTGATGTGTTCATCAGTGGCATTTGGACATGCTTCTTGTCAGCAAGGTGGCAATCAGTCTTAATCATTCCTGAGTGCNGGGTGGTTCTGCATGAGGAATCCATGTGTGATTCGCATTACCTATTTAGGCTGTCTTTCCCATNTGCTCAGTTCTGATTGTGGTCATTGAAGTACTCACCCAGGCAGCGTTTTATTTAAAGGTCCAGGAGATGATACGCTGTTTATAAGTCCAATACTGACATCTTCCCTGTCCAGTCTTACATCTACACATCACTGGGCATTATGGGGTCAAATAGTGTTAAAGGGGTCACTAAGAAGGGCGGGTGAGACAAGTCAAAAACAGAAGGAATGCATAGATAAAGCTTGTGAATGGCACACTGTCCCTTGCCTGACAGTGGAGAGAGAGA
>LZPO01087414.1:64975-80368 GCA_001675575.1 Neotoma lepida | reverse complement strand
TCATCTGTCATCTATAACAATGGGTGTGATACAGTATCCAGCCATGTTCTTTCCTCATTGACATCTAGAGGGGACATTTGCTACAGGCCTGTGTCAAGAGGGTAGGGAAAGGACACCTGGTTGAGTAGCTGACACTAAAGCCAAGGGTGGTGCATCTAGCAGTGTCTTTTGCCACATAGTGATCACTGCCCTGTTACTGTTGAAGCTGACAGTTATTTTCTACCTGGGTCAGTCTTGACTCTGCAACCAAACAGTGTTAAAACATAAAGTGAGACACAGCTATGTTCTAGAAAGAGCCATTGTCAGGCAGCTGAGAAACCTATGCTTGGCATAATTTCTTCATTAAGAATGTAGAGCAACATTGAATGAGACCTGGGGAGTCAACTGCTCTCCCAACACTTTTCACCTGCATTATGGTAGTTACCCTTACTGCCACCCCTGTGGTGTAGGCCTGGGAGTAGCGTGCCCAGTTCNNACACTGCTGTTAAAGCCCTGCATTGGTTCTATAATGACAATGTGAGACCTGTTCTTACTCACTTGGCCCTTTCTGATCTGTTGAACACTAATAAGCATTGGGAAGTTGTATGCTTCCTTCTTAGTAATGAATACAAATTTTATGTCTTTGACTAGCTTTTAGTGTCACTGAACTGGATCTTCAATTAAATGTTTTCACTTGTGTTCCTGTAATAAGTGTGTAAAAAACCTATACAAGTGAGTTCAAAAGGTTTTTTTAATGTAAAAAAAAAAACCTTACCCATAGTGCATGCAAATAAACCCCCACCCCTACCTCAGTGCTGAGACAGAGTACACAGAGACAGTGGTACACAGAACTGTTCCTGTGGTACATGACAGTTGCCTTTGGCTTTTGCTATAGATAATTCTGTTATTTAAAAGCTTCTTATATGCTGCTAAGTCATTTATTATGGGAAACAGACAAAGCTAAATAAATCTCTTACTGTGACATTAAGTTGATAGTACTGAACCCTTCTGTGTTATCTAGGGGGAAAAATGGTGTCTTTCCCTAGGAGCTGTGCCTTTGGAGGTTGGTGAACTCTGCCACTAATATCTTGGGTGCCTTCAGCGTTAAGTGCATCCATGTACAGCCCTCTGTCTGCAGTGTCCTATGTCATCCTTGGCCTTCAGTCCATTGATAATAACTTGCCAAAGGGATTCAGCTTTACAGGTGGTTGGGTATGAGTCAAACAAAGGACATTGCAAGGAAGGAGGTGTTGGCTATACTTGAGAAGTGTTATGTCCATTGCAGCCACCGTCCTTCTCCCATGCTGCTGCTCCTGCTTACCCTTTCCTTGAGGAATTAAGACTGGAGCTNTGTGTCCTGAACTTCGATACACAAGTTGCAGAGGTCAGCTAGAACTTTTTAACAAAACCTCGCTCTTTTCCACCATGGGGGGGGAACAGTGGTATTATACTAAGGACTGTTTAAAAGTGTAAGACATGGGAAATGGTTCACAGCTCAGATGTCTGCCTTCTCTGTACAAGGATGTGTGCTTGTATCTCAACCTTGTATCTCACATTCATACTTGTTCTCAAAGATTCTTAATTTCAAATAAAAGTTGACCCCAATTTATGATAGTTTCACCTAGAACCCTGTGACTTCATGACAGTGTAAATGNAGTGTGCATTCACAGGAACCATACTGCTGGGTTTGTTTGTATTTTTACCTTTTATTAGGCTGCCCGTATGCAGCACAGCACTCTTGTAATGTCAGATGGCAGCAGTGACCTGGAGCTTGTGATCAGCCATGCTGTTATAAGTGTAAGCCATCNATACTGTACCATGAACTGTATTCAAAAATGAAATAACTTATTATAAACTGTCTAGCTGTGTGCCATGCTATGCTGTGCTGTAGGCCATGTGTATTAAATTCATGTTTCACTTAGGATATTTTCAGTTTGTGGTGGGTTGTAAACCCCTTGGAAGTTGGGGAGCATATGTAACCGCTTAGATGGTTTTGCAGAGATGGTACCACAGGACCCTGTTGTTCCTCAGCCACTTGGTGCTGGCCTGATTGTTTAGTGATACCTCTTCAAGATGCTGTCTGCTTCTTACTAATGGTCATGAATCTGCTAGCTAAATCCATTTAAAGTTTTGAAAGGACTTGGTGAGAACATAGAAAAACTGTTTTCCTTCATGAGGCTATGAAGAGTAAGTCCCTTGTTTATCTGCAAGTCAGAAGATGGGTTACAGGGAAGCTCTTCATTTTTATTTCAAAGTAAATTGTTGACAATGAGAACAGAATTCCGCCTGAAGAGGGAAGGATTTGGGAGCTTAGAGGAGCTAGTGTGTCCGAGGTACAGGTGTTTGAAGGACTTGAACAGGTCTGGAAGCTAGCAATTTCAGCAACAGCTTTTGTCAGGGTTACCCAGTGCCTTAGCCGATGCTGCTTTAACAGCCTCGTCTCCTGAGAGGGAATACATNCCAGGAATGCCTGTGTTTGCATGGCCCGTAAGCTCTTCCAGCTTCAGGACCACTGGACACGAGCCNTATTCCCTGACTTCGGCCTCTGCATTCTGTGGCCCTGTGGCTCTCCAGGCCCTGCTNGCCATTAATGGCATCTACACGAGGGTGTCGGGGAGAACATGTTGGAGATACTTACNTCTTTAAATTATGAAGTCTGATTTCAGAGACCAACAGCCTCAGGCTTAGGAACCTAGTCCAGGCTTGCGCCCTATAGATGAGCAAACAGGTGCACATAGGTCACTACATGAGGTCACTTTTTGTGTGGCAGGAGTGCTAGGGGTCAGTCACCCTGTCTCCTTTCCCGTGTGCCATTTACGGATCTGGAAAGTAAAGAGTTGTGTCTGCTTCCCCTCCTGANGCCCCNGAAGGGCCTCCCTACGTCTATACCAGGGTACAGCAGAGTAGAAAGGCTNGTCTCTGCTGCCAGGTGGGAACATTCCTGTGTCCTGTGCAAGTCGTGGTCCTCTGCCATATGTATATTCTTGAGCTTGGAGAGGTCAGACAGCACTTGCAGCCCCCAAGGCCTCTGTCTATTTGATGCTGAGCCTGGTATCAGGGCTTGACTGCGTGCTGGTAGTTGCTTTGGGAGAAGGTAACCATCATTCACCAGAGCTGGACAGGAAAGAGAATACTGCAGAAGAAATCACAGCTTGTCCTTAACTGTGGGGTCTCCATTGTTTTTCAAAGCTGCATTTAAAGGGTTTTATGCCAGATCTGAATGTGCAGCAAAGACACCCNTGACTGTCCTAAGCTGGGCTTTCAGACCAGCTTTGTGTAGCTCTTGGCTTAACCNTCCTTTGCCAGAAGGAGCTGCAGATTCTCCTCACTTTCTTGCCCATCACCCAACACTTGAATGTCTGTGTGCTTGCTGCCCTGTGGAGGCAATCATTCTTACAGCTCTGAAGGAGAGGCTGCATGAAGTGTCCACAGTCCTCATTGCCAGATGAAAACGGGGAAATTTGCTCAAATGATACAGGTTTTGTTTGTTTGTTTAAGATCATGAAAGACCAGCTTCCAACAGATTCCAAGCAAGAAATATTGTCGGTCTCTTAATTTATATCTTCCAAGTAAAATGTCTATACATTGTGTATTCTCAACCGCTGTGTAATATGGACATGAGCATGAAAGGTCTTACTTTTTCTAAAAGATACGTGTTTCCTCTCCTGTTCTAATCCAAGGCATCGTGGTCCATGGCTACCGTTTAGTCCTTTGCAGGCTNTAGTCCTCCCAGATCAGCTGCATGCTATTGGAATATAAGTCAGAGCATGTCATTCCATTGATCCAGTCTCTCTCCCAGCTCCCTGTCGCATATTACAGGAGGAGCTACCATCCTGTGAAGCTATGTCCCATTCTGACCATCCTACAGCCCCCACCTCAATCCCCTGCTGATTCTCCAAGTGCTTCAGGCCCACTTCCTACAGATTTTGGTTTTCTCTCTGCTTGACACATCCTTTTTTTCTAGACTCCCATAGAACTCAGTCCCTGGCTGCCACAGGTCTATATACAGATGTGGCTTCCCTACTTCAGGTATTTCCTGGATGCCCTCCTTCCACCCAGCCCTGCTGCCTCCTCACACGAGCTCTCCCTATCCTCTTCACCTTGCTTTTTGATTTTTCTTTACCGGTTTGGGTTTTGTTTTGTTTTGTTTTGTTTTTAAATTGTCAATTGACAACTAAATGTATGAACCACACCCCCAAATGTGGGCTTCATAAGTGGAAGACAGTAATACATCCGTTTTTAAACATTTTTAAATTCATTGTGTGTGTACACATNTCACAGAACATGTGTGGCAGTCAGAACAACTTTCAGGAATGGGTTCTCTCCTGCCATGTAAGTTCTAGGAGTGGAACCCAGACCATTTGTGTTGGCACCAAGTGTATTTACCCATTGAGCCATCTCTTGAACACTGCCCTGCAGCTTACAGACAGAGCCTAACACTTGATGGAGGCCCCTGAAGATGATAAAAAAAAATCACTATATTTGAGTCAGTGTTGCTGGCTTCACCACATGTGCAAGCAAAGTGGGTGTGCGATTGAGAGTTGACATAATGTAGGTGCATATGTGAACAACTGACCATAAGCCCTGGTTCTACCACTTAGTAACTCATACATCAGAACTGAGTTGGCAGTGTCTTTATGATGTTTTGTGAGGATCATATGAAGTTACCTGTGAAGTTGCTAGAATGTACTCACTGTCAATTAAATAAAACATTCCCATGTCAAAGGTGATCCTGAGCTACTGATGATATCCTTCCTTCAGATAGCTCTGGTTCACAGTTGGTCTANAATGGAGATTGCTAAGTGTCTGGGCTAGAGATGGTTTTAGTTTAGGCTNTCCAACATGCTTGTNTTTGTGTTGCTGTAGCACAGTAGTTTAGTATCTGTGGGGATTCTGTGTGAAGTTCCCACAGAGTCATTACAATACAGTGGAAGTTGTGGTAGCTTAGCTAAACTTTGAGCCTCTGTACTAATCATGTTTTATGGTCTTTTCCTGTAGTGTTGCCTGGAAACAGGATTGAAAGCAGTCATATTGTGGCTCACGTATTTCCTGCGAAAAGATGCAAAACGTGATTGATTGTTAAGTATTTACCAAGAAGTGTCTGCGGCTNCACCAGTCACTGAGTGTGTGGGAAGGATGTCCGCAGAGGACTTCATCAAGTGACATCTTCAATTTTAGTTGGCTATGTGGGTATGCAGATAAAGAAGATGAAGGATATCGGAGAACAACTGTATACCACACAAGTGAATGGTGGACCAAGTTCTTTGACCATGTCCCCCAAACAGCCTAATTGTAGCAGAGCAACCCGGCCAGATAGACAGGAAGCACAAACCCTATTGTACCAAGGCTCAGAGGCAGAGGCTGCCACNATGACCATTGCTACTTGTATACAGTGCAAAAGTGTTCACAAGATCCCACCTCAAGACTTGAGGAAAGGCCCTGGGCAGAGCCAGAAGGAAGACGCTTATGTCTGCTTNAAATGCAGCCTTCGAATGGTACCTACCCAGCTGCATTTTGTGAACAATAACCCCGGTGCTGTTCATGTCAGAAATGAAATGGAAACCATCTCAAGTCCTGTAAATAACAAATTCAAGGTTAGGAACTTCAAGCCAGGCAAATACTACTGTGATAAGTGTCGGTTTTCCACGAAGGACCCGCTGCAGTACAGAAAGCACACCCTGCAGCACGAGGAGATCAAGTTCATCTGCTCTCACTGCAGCTACATCTCATACACGAAAGGAGAGTTCCAGCGGCACCTGGTGAAGCACACAGGCATCTTCCCTTATCGATGTGAGTACTGTGACTATGGTGCTATTCGCAATGACTACATTGTCAAGCACAGGAGGAGGGTCCATGAGAGGGCTGGTGCCAAACGACCACTCAAAACCATCGCCAAGCTGGAGCCTAAGAGAGCCAACATTTCAAAGCAGAGCATGGAACTCTCAAAGGCCCCCAGTCCCAGGGCCGCCTTCCAAGACAAGTTGTCAGACCAGCTGTCTCAGTTCTCTCTCCATACAAACAAAGACAAGACACACAGTGTGATGTTGTTACCTGAGCTAAATAAGTACCAAAAAGATGTAGTGTGTATTCCCAATAAAATGGCCCTGTCTGAGCCAAGTGAGGTGAGCCTGTTGGGGAATAAGAATGTTGAGGTGGAGGTGCTGTCCCCCTCGAAGGAGCCTGTGCAGCCAGGTATGCCGCTGACTGTCGTGGCGCCCTCGGAGCTGGTGGTCCCCACCAACTGTCTAGCCCAGTTGATCGATGTGAAGGTGGTCAATGGCACACAGCAGCTTGTGCTTAAACTGTTTCCGTTAGAAGAAAACCCCCACCTTCCAACAGGCAGAGGAGATGGAGGTACTTCCGAGTGTACGACTACTGAGAAGGGCTCAGGGGCACAGAAAAAAACGCTTTCTACGGAAGCAGCGAGGTCACTGGCAACAGAAGGGAATGCTGGAGAGTTTGTGGGCCTTGATCGTCTGCACTCTTTAGTTCAGAAACAGCTTAAAAATGTGAAGTGGGTGAAGTCTTGCAATTTCTTCATGCCCAATTCTGGTATACACAGTCCTCAAGACTCTTTTCTTGGTTCTGATACAATTAAAGATTTGCAGAAAACTCACANTTTGTGTCCCCCTAGAGCCCTTCCTTCTGTTGCCTTAAAAGGTCATCCTCCTGCCTCTGCACAAAACAGTGTTTCCTGTGGGCTTGGAACCACAGCCAACCCTTTCCTGAGTAAATCAGCTCTTTCTTTTGCTGAAGATGGAAGGGGTTCCCGCAGTGACTCCCAGCAGCTCCTTCCCCTTGCCTCGTTGCCTGCAAAGGGTCCCTTCTCTGGAGAGAAGGGCTTACTGCCTCTAGGTGAAAATGACTTAGAAGCCAGGAATAGGATTAGTTGTCCTGAAACAATGGTTTCCTCTGACAGGAAACCGGAAGACAAACGGATAGAAAACAAGGCAGTGGGAAATACAGGCCAGGTGTCCTCTACACAGAAGAAAGAGTATTTACACATAAACATTACTGGAGAAGATAAACTGAGGTACCAACAGCCTGGGGATCAGCCTGTGCAGCCGAAGAATTCTGAAAAGACAGGTAACACATTTGAGGGTCCAATCATCTCGTCAGTATTTTCACTGAGCTCTGGATCTGAAAATGTGCCAGAGGGCATTAAGTGGAATAGTTCAACAACCAAAATAAAGTCCATCGAACTGCTGCGCAGAAAGATAGCACAGTTAATTGAATCTTGTGGCAAGCCTTCCTCTTTGTCTGCCAACAATGCTCAGCGACGTTCCATAGGGCAGACACCCAAGCTGACTTCAAAAGCAACTCCCAAGGGTATTCAAGAAGTGAGTGTGTCTCTTACTGGTCCTGGCCCTGGTTCTGGCCCCTCTGTGGGTCCTCTCCAAAAGCTTCAGAACCATAACGAGGGTAGTGTTACTAGCAACGGGCAGCTTGTTCCGCAGCAGATCTGTCCCAAGTTTGTCAGTGGTGATGATGGGAAATTGGAAACCAGAGTGACCAGAAAGACTCCTGTTGCTACTCCCGTGCTGATCCCCAAAGGGGCTGTGTTGAGGGTCCTTAATTCTTCTGAAGATGCTCGCATCATAGAGGCTACCTGTGATACACCTGTCAGCATCCCCTGCAGTGAAGCCCAGTTAGCAGATCCACTTCCATTCTGCCCTATGAAACAGATGGGCTCAGGCTGTCAATCTTTGACATGCAAACGTGGGCCAGCAGACATGTCCCCAAATCTGGAGACATCTCTTCGGCCCAAATCTAAAAAAGAGGACTCTATCTGCAGTGCTACCCCTAAGAAAATTGTCCCTGTATACAGCGCTCAACCAGGAAACAATGACTCCAGCAGGCAAGGGAGGCCAATTTCTAGAAACCTAACTATAAGTAAGAGTAAAACCAAGCAAGTGAGCTCAGTCAAGAAGAAAAACAAGATGCAGGCTGATCCCAGCCGCTGTTTCAAAGACCCTTCCTTTTTTCAAGTCGCAAGACAGCTGCGACTAATAGCTGCCCAACCNGATCAGTTGATTAAATGTCCTCGTCGGAACCAGCCAGTCATCGTGTTAAACCATCCTGATGTGGACTCCCCCGAAGTGACCAATGTGATGAAGGTAATCAACAAATACAAAGGCAACGTCCTCAAGGTTGTCCTGTCCGAGAGGACTAGGTGTCAGCTGGGCGTCCGGCGGCACCACATGCGGCTGACCTACCAGAATGCAGAAGAAGCGAGCCACGCAAAGAGGCAGATGATGTTNAAAATGAAACTGAAAAAGGTTCATAAGAACAACTACCAGGTGGTGGGCTCCCTGCCAGACGACCCTGCCCAGTGTGTATTTAAGTGCTGGTTCTGTGGGCGGCTCTATGAAGACCAGGAAGAGTGGATGAGTCACGGCCAGCGGCATTTGATAGAGGCAACCAGAGACTGGGATGTCCTTTCTTCAAAGGGCAAATGAGTAAAAATTGGTCTTTGAATCAAATTGATTTTCTTCTAGTTTTCCTGGCCTAGGGTCACACCTTGGACCCTCAATGCAGTAGAAGGGGGTTGCATATTCCCCAGAGTCACCATAAGAAGGTTGAGAGCCCCTAACCTGAGCTCTGTGGCTGGACCAGAAGAGGTGGGAGACCCCTGAAATCTACTGTTTTCTGTTGAAAGGATATAATGCTCTCCACAGGTTTTCAGTGGGATCTGAGGCCTTTCTTACTTAGTGTTTATTTTTCTGAGTAGACACATCTTTCATAATCCATTTAGAGGGGCAGGTTTATGATTGACACGCTTCTCGGATAAATGCTACTGAAGAGTTAAGCCTGTGTCTTGGTGCACACATCCACTTTGATTTCGTTTTGACTCTTCCAGAATATTTGGTACATGATAGAAATTACATTTTCTACTTGATGGGTCATTTTAAATTTGGTTGGAAAATATGCTGTGCTTGGCCCTCCCACTCTGAGTACTAGCAGTGTTCTGCAGAGCCATGAGCTTTGCTTTCACTGGTCATGTATCAACAACAGGTGTTAGGAGCAGAAAAGACAAAATTTTCAGTATTTAGTTTTTGCTTGCTTCCTTGGTAATAGTTGGGTAGGGAATATGTAATTGTTTTTTTTGTTTTGTTAGGTGAAGAAGGAAAGATATATAAAATTAAGTTTGTTCTTTGCATCTAATGCTCCGTGAACATAAAGGGCCATTTTACAAATGATGGAGCAGATCCATTAAAACCTAAGCCCTGGCAGTGCCATTCCAAGTGGACTTGAAAGCAGGCTGCGAAGGGCCTGCTGTGGCTGGCTTTTCACCTGGGGATCCTTGCAAAGCCCCAGGGGATGCCACCACTCTTGAGTATAGGATCATAGGGCTGTTCCCCAGGCCANAGCGGTTCTCCCTTTGCCCCTTTCTGAGCAGGTCCTCCTGGGGAAGGGCACAGGCTCTGTCTGAGACCCAGAACATTTTTCCTCATGAACACTAGGAACTGCAGGAGTCAACAACATGGAAAGAGAAACCCACCNTCTGCAGANGCCTTAGGAACACTACCCGTTTTCATGCAAGGAACAGGCCGCTCCTAGTCTAGCCACAGATGCTCTCCTCTTGCTCACCTTTGCTGGGAGCACTTCATTCCACTCGGAGGTGTCAAGACCCACCAGTCCCCAAGGTACCCGTGCACATCAGGAGAAAGCCTGTCTCTTGCATGGGTAGGGCTTCCTGGACAAAGGCAGCTCAGACAGGGGCCCAGTCCCAGGCCACCCCTCTTGAGACTGTCTATCCTTAGGGGTTTAGTGATGACATGAGTGGAACTAGGGGGAGGGGTGGTTAGATGTGAAAATGTTATGGTGGCTTCTAATCTCCTGGGGAATGAGACTTCCTGACTTTGCCTTTTCACATGGCTAGTTTGTCCTCTCACAGTTGGGATTGTACTCCNTTCAAGTTTGTTTTCATTATAAATACTTGGCTTTTCTTAGGTATAATTCAATACCTGAACATTTTGTTAATTGATAATTTTAATTTAAAAGTTGCATTTTTATATATGTGTATATATGTGTACACATATAAATATTTTTTACCATATGCAAATTGCAACAGCTAATTTTCTGATTTCCTATTTTATAATGATACATGAGCTGGGAAAATATAAAGCTTTTATATTCTAGAAATAATTATTTTGAAAGAACATTTTTACAATGGTTTCATCTCATTTTTAGAAAATGAAAGCACAGTAAATGGTGGGGCTTAATTCCTATGAGCAAACGGGAGTAGACAACCCCTGTGGGTCATTGTATTGTGGCATCTAGTCATGCTTGGTGCTCGGTAGCTCTGTAATGCAGAGCACTCTGAGCTCTGATCTGTGGTGCAGACTGGTACCCTCCAGCTCAAATGTCTCATGTGATGTGGCAGGTGGGGCTGTGGGATCCACTCCTCTACCTCACTGCTGCAGTCCCCTCCCCATGGCTGGGCCAAGAGCTGCCACAGATCGGTGTCCACAGAATACTTCCACTCTGCAGCAGCAGCTGTTTTCAAGTATTATCTAGAGCAACTAGGACCTGTGTGGCTCTGAAGTTAGTGAGCAGAATATGTAGCAAATCTTTGGGGGATTTTCAGAACTACAATCCTTGTTGAGGAACTCAAAGGGCTCCTGGAAGTCCTATGCATGGGAAAGGCGAAAGTGACTAACTTTCTAAACACAGATCTTTAGAAATAGCTTATCATGTAGGTGAGTCTGTGGAAGGACTCTTTCTTACAGATTGGAGGGAGAAGGACAGAAATGTCGTACTTCCATAGTCTTACCTTGACTTTGAAGGATGTCTAGTCACTACATTTTGTTGATAGTACTTATAAAATTATTTTAAACTTATTTTTTAAGCTAGTTTTTCTTACTTTGAGGGACCAGAAATGAAAGGATCTTCTTATATTTATGATATAGACAAGTAGAATAAAAGAGAAATTTTAAGCCTCTGACTCTCAATAGATTATATTTTATTCAAATTTTTATCTCCAGCCCAAAACATTTTGTGAGCCTCCATCCTGGGCCACACACTGTTGAACTAAACTAAACATGATGTATTGACCCTCCAAAGTTCCGTCCCTGTTTATTTAGAATTTACATAAGCCACCCCGGAAGATGAAGGTATAGTGTTGTTCAGCCTTCAGAATGACTTTTGAATCTGTGAATGTCTTTATGAGCAGAAAACAAAACTTTGTCTTAACTTGTCAAGCATTACAGTTCCTGTGTGAACAGTTTATGTGTTTGCTGCTCTGGTTCTGAAATATGTTTGTATGTAGATAGAAAAGTTGGCATCGATTTTGGTTAAATAAAGCAACTTTTAAGATCTTCACTGCTCTCTCATTTCACATAGTAAAACAGGATGGCTGCGAAGTGCAGAATCTTACGTGCACTACTGATGCACGTAAGGGTAGCGTTGCACACAGTACAGGCGTTGAATTCTACCAGGGTATTAAGACACTTTGCCAGAAATGCAAATCCTGATATGAGCCCACACAGCCCTTCTGATTAGCTTTACTTCACAAAAGAGAGTGGTTTGAACAGCATCGAAAGCTTCCTACCATGCCCACTGGCCCATGTGGCCTCTCAGGGAGGGGGATTTGAGGTGAGAATGTTCTAGCTGTCGGGCAGTTTCACTGAAGCAGTAACTGCACCACTACCATCTTTGGTCCAAATTAACAGCTTTTGTACCTGATGCCNCATATAATNAGGAAGAAGGACCATGATGGTTTAAAAGGATTCCTTATCTCATTGCTCCCTTGTCCCAGGCAGAATTGAGCTTGAGGTAAACATTGGCCAAATGAGGGGGAAGAAATGGGTTACTTCCACCTAACAATTTCAGTAACCAATTCATTACCTTATTGAAATGAGCTGTCACCCTCTGGAGAGTTCCTCTGTTCAATTGTTCCCTTTGGCAGTTCCCACATCAGACATCTTTGGATGAGATCGCCTGCCTGGAAAGTTAGATTTAGTCGACCTCAACACTATTATAATAGAAATACAACACAAGCCACCTGTCAGTAACAAGAAAACGTAATGTCAATTATGATTGCTTTGCCAGTGCCTTTAACATACTTAGGTATTTTCAGTGTGCTCAGATTATATGCTTTTTTATAATTTAAGAATCTAGTATGTGTTTCCATATTTCAATTTTGATGTTAAAATGTTCAACTATAGCCAAAAGCAATTTTACCAAAACACTGAAGTGTTTAACAGAAAGCTGTTTCACANTGCTTCCATGTGGTCACTGTAGCCACATTTCAAAATGGAANTTTCAAGGATCTGGTACCCTCCTGGTCCATGCACACAGATGGGCATACTCTTGACACATTGGCATTTATACTTATACACACATACGCCAAATCTGTNTCTAAGTTGGTTAAGACATGAGAAGAGGGATCCTTAACATAATATTTAGCAATACCATANTTGAAAATCTTCATTGCCTTCATCTGCATCCCCCTGATACTAATGAAATGATGTATCTCTGCTAGTGTGTATTGGACATTTGAATTTTCTCTAAATAACCAGATATTTTGGCCATTTTAATAATAAACTGTTAACAAACTTTTAAAAGAAACCAGATTCCATGAAAGAAATCCATAAAGAAACAGAAAATTCTTTTTAGGTTTTCGACCTAAGTCGTTCAAACCCTGATGTGAGCCCATGCTACTGTTGTCTGGCTTAAATTCTCGAGAGGTAGTGGCAACTTGTATCATGCCCCAGTGGCCTTGGTGGAGATGGGTGGCTTCAACTGTCCAAGTGTTTGACCATCTCTAGAAGGTTGTTTCATTTTGTATTTTATTTTAAAAATACTTCCCTACCTTGAAGTTTAGAGTCTTTAATGTTAAATTGTNAAAGGTAAATTCCCGTACCACAGTGGACACAAGTAGTAGAGCANCCTCTCAGTCTCAAGGTTTACAACAGTCTTTCAGGAAGATCAAGTGCAGATTATTTTCTACATGAAAAGTATTTGAACCCCAATAGATGGAAATTCTCACAAAGGGCCATTCCAAGTAGATTTTCATCACTTCTCAAGCATGCAGCACCCAGGACTAGAGAGTCCAGGGTTCAATATGAGCCATCACCCCATATTTGCAGTTCCTATTTGTATTGATCTGTAATGGATCTGTATGCTGAGCCTATTTTGAAGTTAAGAACAACAAATCAGTTCACACTGACTCAGATGTTTAGCAAGTGGGGAGCCTCTCCATAGGAGACCCTCCATAGCATCGTGAAGCTGTCATGAGAGTCAGTATTTCTAGGCTGTTTGATCTTCCCTATGCATTTGTAAACCAGTTGATCAAAGCACACTGAAATTTTGATTGGAAAAACACCGACACTGGACACATTAAAGGAAAGTTGGCATTAATGTGAACATGCCATCCCCATTTACTGGGGAAATTTGTTTAAAAATACAGTTGGGATTAAATAGTGCCAGGCCAATGACATTTTATAATTGATTTCCTTTATTTGGACTATAATAAAAAAGTGGTAGACTGCAAAATAAAAGCTNGAAAAGAAAAAAAATCACTTGCAAACAAAGAATGTGCAAAAAAGCTGCCAAGTGCAGATTTAGTATTTTTAAAAGTCGTGTTACTCCCTGGGCATCCAAATAAAATGGCTTTGGCAGGAATGTCCCTGTCACCTCTTCTCAGTAGATGTCTAATCAATTTAATCTGAAAAGGAGTGCTTTATATTTACCCTAAAAGTACTTCGATGATCTTAAAGAGAACAAAGTAATGGCTTTATGACACTGTCACGTACACATAGCATTGTATTTTGCTCGCATTGCCCCCCATAGCTCCACCAGCCCACCCTCTTTCTAGTTCTGTTCCTCCCATGTAAGTCCTTCTGCCTTCGTGTCTTATACACTCATACTTAATAGATTCCTCCTCTAGTAGAAAATGTAACATTTGAGTCTGGCTTATTTCATTTAATATGATGTCTGGTTTCATTCATTTTTTCCCTTTGGGTGGCATAACATCATTCTTCATGGCTGAATGAGACCTCTCTGTACGTAACCTTCTACATTTTCTTTATCTGCTCATCTGTTGGTTCCATGTCTTGGCTGTTGAGAAGAATGAGCAGTAAACGTGCAGTTTTGCTTATATACTTAGATTCCTTCAGGTATATGCTCAAGAGGGGATAGCAGGATCGCATGGTAGTTTAAATGCCTGAGGAGCCTCCATGCTGGTTTCCATACTGGCTGCATCTGTAGGGGTTCTTTCCACCTGCATTTTTTGTCTTTTGTTTTCTCAGTGATCTCTATTGTGACAGGAGATGGAATCTCAGTGTAGTTTTAATTTGCATTAATTAATGGATGGGGATGATGAACATTATTTAAAATGTTTATTGCCCATTTGTGTCTTCTGTTGAGAGCTGTCTGAATCATCAGCCTGTTTATTAGTTGGATGATTTTTTTTTTAAATTCTTCATCTTGATCTTCTGTTGGGCGGTTCNGATTTTCTCTTCCATCTCCTGCTGGTTTCCTTTGCTGCACACAAGTTTGGTTTTTTTATGTCATGTAATACAGTCAGTCAGTTCTTGGGATGGGATTTCCTGTGATAGTGGACTCCTTTTCAGAAAGTCCCTGCCTCTGCCTTTAGAGTGAAGTGTTTTCCTTAGCAATTTCAAAGTTTTAAGTCTTACATGAAGGTCTTTGACCACTTGGAGTACATATGGGTTTAGTTGCAGTCTTCTAAATGTAGATACCTAGTTTCCCCAGCTTAATGAAGAGACTGCCTTTTCTCAAATACATGGTTTCTTTTTGTTGGTGGTGGTGTTGTTTGGTTTTGGTTTTGGTTTTGGTTTTTTTCAAGACAGGGTTTCTCTGTGTAGCCCTGGCTATCCTGCAACTCATTTTGTACACCAGGCTAGCCTCAAACTCACCCAGATCCACTTGCCTCTACCTCCCAAGTGCTGGGATTAAAGGCATGCACCANCATGCCTGGCTTCAAATACTTTAACCTTATNAAAAGCTTTGTCAAAAGGCTTCAGCTGTGTGGAGTTATTTCCCAGCCCTCTGTCCTATTCCATTGTCTTTCAATACCATGTTCTTCTGTTAATGTGGCTCTAATATAATTTGAGGTTGNGTATCATAAAGCCTTTAGCTCTGTTCTTTCTTTTTGGGATTGCTTAGGCTATTTGAGGCCTTTTGTGCTCTTTATCAATTTCAGGGTTGTTTTGATAGTTTTATGAAAGATGCTGTTGGAATTCTACGAGGATTGACTTGAATGTGCAGATCACTTTCAGTAACAGAGTCTGCCAATCCATTGGCATGGAAGATCTTTTTACCTTCTAGTATCTTCAACTTCTTTCTTCAAGGTTTTAAAGTTCTTAGTGAAGAAGTCTTTCACATCCTCTATTCAGTTTATTCCTAGGTATTTTTAAAAGCCATTGTGAGTGGGACTTCTTTTTT
>LZPO01087414.1:34577-45951 GCA_001675575.1 Neotoma lepida | reverse complement strand
GTGTGTGTGCGCGCGCGCAGTTTAGCAGAAACTAAGATAGATGGTTAGCTGGAGGAGGAGGTTGCTGCTCAGGCTGGGACTCTAGCCTATGTAGTAGAGTGCCACGCAGATTCAGAGTTAGTCTTCATTCTTCAGTTAAACATGTCATAAACATCTTCATAGGCACACTAAGAAGTGTATTTCCATGAGGATTTTAAACCCAGTCAAGTTGACCATGAAGAGTAACAATCACACTTAGGAAAAATTATCCTGTAGCAGCTCATACAGCACCATTTGGTATAACTAAAGCCAGCTAGGGGGTGGAGAGCTTCTAGCTCAATCCCAGCTTGGTTTCTCTGTGTCCTATAACAAAAGCACATNGTATTTTCAGAAATGAGGTCTTACATCAAGCTCTAGAATTCAACCAATAGCAATGGCAATAACTTTCATAATTTATGTGACCTCAGGGGCCTCCCTTGCAACAAGGCAAAGAGGTAACCCACTTCTGGCATGGGGATTTTATTTTACAACTGATAGATTCGGGGTGTGCTCTTTCCCACCTATGATGGATAATTCCTTTTAAATCTTTACTGTTTTTATTTTTTGACAACGCATGGGGGTAGAGATTAGCATTATTAATTTCTTGCTTGAAAGTCTTTCCGAGTTCAAATCCAGAGGCAGAATATTCTGATTGTTGTGGCTTCCTGTAGCTGGGCCATTACGGAGCCTCCAATCCATACTGAATCANGAGTTTTTCCATTCTGTCTTAATCGGACTCAAGGGGTATCTTCTATCACTGTACCTCACTTTATCCTCCTTTGCTGTCTTATTTCTCCCACAGGTTATTGTTAGGTCTCAGGAAGTCCAGATAGCCAGAAATGAGCTCAAGTTGGACTATAGAAGGATTTCTGGCAGTTAAACAAAAGCCAGCATTCCTCTCAGGNACTTGCTCATTCCCCCTGTCTTTGGCAAAAGGGACATATGGTTGCTTAAAGTGCCTATCAGTATATCAATACCCATGCTGGCCTCCAGTCTCCCTGGAGACTGTTACACATTTCAAAGGCCACACTATCCATCCTCCTGGCCCTTCCCTCTTGTAACTTGTTTTTCTGTCTCACTGGCCAGCTCCCAAATAATGACATGGAGACTTCTTATTAATTATGAAAGCTCAGCTTATAGCTTAGACTTGTTCCTAACTAGCTCTTATAACTTAAATTAACCCATTTATATTAATCTACATTCTATCATGTGGCATTATCTCTCTTCCATCTTGCACCTCCTGTTTTCTCTCCTTATCTCCCGACATCTCTCACGTGCCTAGATACCTCCTCCTCTTCCTTTCTCTCCCCAGAAATCCCTCCTGCCTAGCTATTGGCTGTTCAGCTTTTTATTATTCCAATCACAGCAATACACCTCCACAGTGTACAAATACCTCACAATACCCTTCTTATAAACCACTATTCTTTACTATTTGCTTTCTTGCTCTCTTGCTATTACACTACTTTCCATTCTCCTGCTATTCTCTGTCTTTTGCTGTCTCCACTATTCTTCTCTCCTGCTTCCCTAGCCCTGATCATGTTGAGTCTACTTTTTCTCTCTGCTCTGGACTATGCCAGAGGCCTCTGGATATTTTTTCTCTTATTCACAAAACCTTCCCCATAATAATGGGATAACCACTTCAGCAGTTTCTTTACTGCTTCTCACACATACAAGTTCCAAGTTTATGGATCCTAGGAAGGGCTCTTCAACATAGATAGGATTTGAGTTCACTTGATCCTTTACCCCTCACCCAGCACCCTGACCATAAGCAGCCACAAGCCAATATTAGCATCAATGAGGTTACTGGACTTATTTACAGGAGCATAAGGGAGAGGTTACATACAGGAGTGTGGGTCCTCCAAACCNTTTTCTCTCTGCTCTGGACTATGCCAGAGGCCTCTGGATATTTTTTCTCTTATTCACAAAACCTTCCCCATAATAATGGGATAACCACTTCAGCAGTTTCTTTACTGCTTCTCACACATACAAGTTCCAAGTTTATGGATCCTAGGAAGGGCTCTTCAACATAGATAGGATTTGAGTTCACTTGATCCTTTACCCCTCACCCAGCACCCTGACCATAAGCAGCCACAAGCCAATATTAGCATCAATGAGGTTACTGGACTTATTTACAGGAGCATAAGGGAGAGGTTACATACAGGAGTGTGGGTCCTCCAAACCNACTGTTCCCATCTCCTCATGGGTGATGACATAGAAACTGCATCACAAAGCCCCACTTTCTTTTAATCACTCACCATTCTTGTAAGGAGGAGGTAAGAGTTAGGGTCCTATGATCCTTCACCCCTCCCAAAGGGGGCTGTAAACAGGGCTATTCTCATTAGCATAGATCTAGCTATCACTTAATATTGCTTATTTTGTTACCATGGCTATGGAGTTCTCTCTATTGGCAGATGAAGATAAGATGATCCCCATGTGCTTTGGGGGGAAAGCTGTGTTACAACACTTTGTTTTCCTTGAACACAGGCCTCTGCCTTAGAGGAGAATTAGCTCAAAACAAAAGCAAGTCTTCAGCTCCTGGAGCAAGTCGGCTTGCCCACTGATCTGTTATAGTGTATGTAATCTGACCTCTTAAGGTAGTCCACATGTGAGCATCAGGACAAAGTGTACTTTGACAAAGTGCCTTAAACACCACAAACATACAATGTACATCTATTGNTTACAGAGCACATGGGAGTCTCCATCACTGGGATCAGATGCTCAAAGTTGGTAGAATATAGCTCAGGACTCTAATGCACATTCCCCTGGCCCCATGGTTCAGGAACCTCCTGAGGTCTTCTTTACAGCTCCTGTTTGAAGAACTAAACACAGTGGTGCCCATGTCTAGATGTCACAAAGGTTTGTGAACTGTGCTGCTTCAGTCACCTTCACAGGTAGCTGAACCNTCGAGTTGGAGATATGCTTNGATAAGAAGGATGACCGCTTCTAATATCCCTCTGCTCACAAATCATGAGATGGGAATAGAGGGCTGTATTGGTTAGTTTTTTGATAACTTGACAAAATGTTAGAGTCATCTGGAAAACATCTCCATCTGATTGCTTGTAGACAAGTGGTACATTCTCTTGATTAATAACTAATGGGAGGATACAGCCCACTCATGAGCAGTGCCACTCCTGGAAAAGTCATCCTGGGAGGTGTAACAAAGGTAGCTGAATCTGAGTCTGGAAGCAAACCAGTATATGACATTTCTCTATGGTTTCTGCTTCTATACCTACCTCCAGATTCTTACCCTGATTTCCCTTCATGATAGACTGACTGTAAGGTGTTTAAGATGAAATAAACCCTTTCTGCTCACAAGTAGGTTTGGGTCAGTGTTTGTAACAGGAATAGAAAGTAACTAAGACATTTAGCCAGAAGGAACTAGATGAGGTGAGGAGAACCGACTCAGATTTTCCAAGGTCCAGTCATGGAATCTGGACTGTCTGTCCAGGGTGATGGGGAATGAATGGATGCACATCTGTAATCCATTATAATCACATCCTTAAACTCTGCCCCAGTGGGAGCACAGATAGGAAATCTGGGACATGGAGACAAGGCAATCTTCCCTAGGTAAGACAGGTAGACTCACAACAGAGAAATCATCAGATGCTTCTTCTTTATGTGTGTCATGGAGGAGAAAGGAAATGAGTACTGAATGATTTAATGAGATAAATGTGGCCTAGATGGTCCAAGATGGAAGCTCCAGGAAGCAGGGACATCAGATGGCAATGGATACTGAAAATGAGAAGCTAAGGGTGCATGAAGGATACAGGTGGGTCAGACATAGGCAGATAGAAGGGACATAAATATCCAGATACCTGGGCTGTGAGGTGGCTCAGTGGGTAAAGCCTGCAGATCTAAGTTTGATTCCTGGGACACACATGGTGGAAAAAGAAGCAACTCTTATAGGTTGTCCTCTGACCTACACACACTGACATGTACCCCATCCCCAGACTCACAATAATGTAATAAATTTGTAAAGGAATATATAGCTAGATCTAGATACAATAGGTAAGTGTGTTCTATGTATAGGCCTACACATGAGCATATATCATTTCATTTGCTGNCTCCTACATTTTACTCTTATTATTAAACTTTGGAAAGAACTTTAATACATGCTGTCTAATGGTTACTTTTCAGGGATGGCTGTTTTTATTCAAATGTCTTTTCCACATTGTTAATATGTTTGTCTTTTCTTCTTGGAAATATTAATAAAATGAGTTGTTGAATCATCCTGAACCCCACTTAACTGAGTCTATTATCCAGACTGTTATAACATGGCCTCTATCACAGCTGCCATTATTACTATGATAATAGGAGTGCTTATATGAATGCTCAGTGACTCTTCTAATATTTCAGTGATTTACAAAACTCCATCCCCAAAGCATTTTTCTTCACAAGTTAATGGCAAACATGTTGATCCTGTATAGTTCAGAAAGCATCTCTTTCAAAAGGAGGCATTTTCTCACATAAATAAAAATATCATGCATGATAAAGTTGTAAGTAACTCCTTGATATTGTCTAAGGTTCAGTCTACTTTTAAATACCATCCCAAGGCTGGAGAGATGGCTCAGTGGTTAAGAACCCTTGCTGATCTTCCAGAGGACTGGGTTCAGTTCCCAGTATCCCTATCAGTTGGATCATACCCATCTGTAACTCCAGTTCCAGGATATTCGATGATCTCCTTCTGGTCTCCATGGATACTGCATNCTCGTGGTGCACATACATATACTCAAGCACACATAAACATTTAAAAAATTTTTTTCAAGACAAGATTTCTCTGTGTAATAGCTCCNGTTATCCTGGAACTCTCTTTGGAGACCAGGTCGGCCTTGAACTCATAAAGATCTGCCTGCCTCTTCAAGTGCTGAGACTAAAGGGGTGCTCCAAACCACCGACTCAAAATAAATCATACATACCTTCTCTAAAATTCTCAAACTTCATTGTTCAAACTGAAGTAATCACAGTCTTAGCATATTATCATTTCCATAAGATGCCTTCTCTTGATTATTATTAAAAGTGTGAACAGCATAAGTAGGAGATGAGCCTGGGGCAGCTGGTCTGGATTGACTTCCTGTGAAACATGACCGTCTTTTCACATTAAAATTCTGGCCTTCAGATGGCTAATGAACTATATAAACAAAAATAAAAGGCTATGACTGCTCCTAGGTATGGTGGAAGAGAAAGTTTATTATAGATGAAAAGGGAGAGTGTAGCCAGAGGCAGAGACATCTGAGAGAGTCCAGTGTGGACATGACCCATGAGCCATGTGAGGAGAGGGGAGGGGAAGAGAGACGGGAGAGAGGGGGACCAGGTGCAGCAGCCTAGAAGGCAAAGGTACAAAAGGGCAGGTAGCCAAAATGCCTGGATTATATAGGGTAGAGCCTCTGGGGGAAGGGTAGCCCAGCCCCTGGGCTGTAGAGTTCCAGGGGTAGAGGGTGGGCTATACCAGCCATACCCTGTAACAGGTAGGGACTGAGGGATGCTGGGAGAACCTGGCAGCCAGGTCTTCTCTGATATGTTAAATAGGCACCTCAGCCATTTCTCCCAGGGTTTGATACTTAGCAGACACATGAGCTGCTGTGATCACCATCTGCCACTACTCTCAAATCTGAGGTCCTGATCCTGTTCCTTAGGTGTTTTCTACCCAACCACTAGAATTTGTGTTCCTAAGTCCCTGGCCAATTATGATATAGTGTGTATTAGTCAGGGTTCTCTGGGAATGAATCTCTCTCATTTATTAGAATGACTTACAGGCTGCAGTCCAACAAAGGCTACTTTTGAATGGAAAGTCNNAAAATCTAGTAGCTGCTCAGTCCCATGAGGCTGGGTATCTCAGCTGGTCTGCTGGGACCTTGAAGAAGGAATTGGATGTGCTAACAGAGGTGAGGGCAAGCAGNTGAAGAATGAACACACCCTTCCTTCTTCCATTGTCCTTCTAGCAGAAGATGTGGTCCAGATTAAAGTTGTGCCTCCCGGCCTCAAAATCTGGATTAAAGGCATGTTGTCTTCCTGCCTCAAGATCCGGATCACACGTGTGCCCTCCATTTCTGGATTATAGTTCATTCCAGATATAGTCAAGTTGCNAACCAGGAATAGTCAGCACATAGTGCTAATGGCCTTCCTCAGCCCTTTTATCTATTCCCAAATTTGGAATAAACTGAGTAGTGTCTCAAAAGTGTAACAGAGCTAAACTATCAACTTCATTACTCAGGACACCTAGGACTGAGGTGAGGTCATTCTAGGTGGACTCTTAGTGAGCCGTGATATTCCACACTGATAGAGCCCTACCACCCTCTACTGACAAAAAGTGTGCTGCTGAGGTTCCCTGACAGAGGACGCAGGAGTGGGCGCCTGTCCTGGGGCAAGGAACCCCAGGAAGAGTGGATACTGACATGGATGACCANGTTCTACCATTCCAAGCTCAGCAAGACCACTACTTACACTTCTGCCGGGCCAGAGGTCAGGCCACAGGGAAAGTCTCCATGCATACATTCTGAGGAACACAAAAGCCTTTTGTGTGGTGACAAGAGCAACAGGAACCCTCCTCAGAGGAACTTTAAAACCTATGAGGAGAACCAGCCACATTTTAGGGCCAGTCTCCCCTTGGCCAGGCATTCTCGTGTGGCTTTCCCCATTAGGCATTCCATGCCTAGCCCCAAGGTAGCATCAGTGCTCACTATTTGAATGATCTTGGGAGCAAGATTTCACCAGCCCAGTCCTAGGCTTCTTTATCCATAAATGGAACAGCCAAAAAACTCATTTTTAAGGCTANGTTTTCTCATAAGACTCAGCAGCCTTCAGAAGTTTGATTCCTAAAGCCAAGCTCTTCAAGCGTTCCCTCCTAGGTACCTGAGTTCCAGCTCAGTGGCTCCCTGACAGAACCACCTAGGAGCTGTGTTGGGCCATCCTTTCCCTCAGGACAGGGGTGGGGATGAGGGTGGAGCANGAGCTAGGAGCCAAGCCCTTAGCATTCCTGTAGACCCTTCCTTAAAGAATCTGGGGCTGAAAAGAGATGCAGATTCAGTTTTTACCATCCCTTAGGCGAAAGCCAGTGAACAATAGGGAAAGAGTAGCTTGGTCGAGTTTCTATTCATTTGTATTCACAAGCCNTGCCTCTCCCAGTATTTCACCTGCCAGGGCCGAATATGATAGAAGCAGACAGTTCCAACAGCTCTAAATTGTGTGCATTGGAAAAAAAAAATAACCGAAAAGCAGCATGCCAAGGAACCCGAGGATGCTCAGCACACTGAAGCAAGAACACTGGAGAATCATCTGGGAGGAGTCAACGTGTTGGGTATCCCATGGGTGGTTTAAAACATAGCTTCAGACTAATGCAACCGGTTCCTTATTATATAAGCTACTTCCCTTCATTTGGTTGTGAAATGCTTTGTGGTTACACCTGCCCCAGCTAGATTCAGGGACTCAACGGTTGGCACAAATGACCTTTCACTTCCTCAGCTCACTTTGAAACCCTTATAGTATAACAGTCAAAAATGCCAGGTTCTGTTTTCCAATGATTGCAGCTGGAGACTTGGCTTTTCAGCAACACTTAGGAGGAAACATTACCAAGCCCTGTCTAGGTTCAGCTGTCTACTTCTGGAAAATTGCTGAACAAAGAAGAGGAATTCCTTTGGGCACAGATTCTGGGTTTTTGTACCTTTCCCTCCGGTGGGAGGAAGTGGGGTCAGGAAAAACCCTGAAAGAAGAGTTTTTCCTTAACTGACGGAGAGATGTGTCTAGTGGATAAGACAACCGAAATCTACTCCCTGGGAAAACACCAGCCTCAGACTGACTTCAGGGTTATGGAACGTGAGGCAAGAGGTCCAGATTGGAGGTAAATATGCCGAAGTCATCAGCAATACATGTGTTTAAAACTCTAGGAGAGAGAAGTGATCACAACAGTCAGGCTAAACACAAAAGCCTCAGGGAACATAAGACAGGAAAAGGAACATGAACTATTAAAAGGCAGAGGCAGAGACTTGTGCCAAGGAACACATGAACACGGCCTCATTTAATTTTTACTATAACCCTCTAAGGAAGACTTTGAGTCCCCCCTTCCTGATTTAATGGACAAAAAGGTGCAATTCTCAGGCATTCTTGCTTCATCATCAAACACAAATCTGGTGAGTTGGAGCGATACAACCACTCTTCTGGAACCACCTCCAGAAGGCCCCACTGTAGACCTGAGGGCCAAGGGTGTTTGTTGTTCCCAAATGCTTGCTTCCTCCTTGGAAGAGGATTTCATTTTTAAACACACTTTCTTGGCAGTAGATGATATTTTTGCTCCATAAAGAAACCAAATTAAAACCAGTTCTGAACACTCTTGAGAAGAATTTGTACTTCCTTGACACTCACAGTTCTCCCCAAACTAAGCAGGTCTTGGTTACTTCAGAACACTTAGCTACACAGTATGGTGTTGGTAAGGCCATTAGAAACNCTTTCACAACCCAGCTGTGGGTGTCTGTGCAATCTGGAAGCTCCTGAATCTATACAGATGGCACACCTGGGCTTCTTAGTACCCAGAGCCCTACTGCCTTTTTGCCCCTTCCCGTCCCCATATCCAAGAGGAAGATCGAAGAACTCCAGTCTTGGGACCTATAGCTGCCCAGGCTCCAGATGGAAAAGTACAGGCTGCACCTTTGTGTTTCCCAAAAATCAGACCCATGATGGAGACTTGCAGGACATTATTGAACACTGCTTTCCCACATAAAACCGGGGGTAGTTTTATGTGGGACATAAACAGAGGACCAGCATGGAACCAGGCCACATGCTCTGGAGATGGCTAAACAGGGGCCCTCAGGGATGGGAGCTGTGAATCCCACCCATTGAGAATAAGACCACTACCACAATTTAAAGCCAAATTTGAAGCAATCTTTAATTAAATACTGGCCAGGTAGACGGGCTCTGGCTAGGTCCATACCCAGGTTACCAGGAAATGTCCCCGAGTCACGGTTTGCAGCAGCTTAAAAAGGAAAACCCATAATTCATTGCATTTCCCATCAGGTCCANTCAGGGGTAAGCATACATCCTGACGTACCTCCAGCCTACATCCAATCAGGGGCAAGCGTAGGTCCTGATGTATTCCTGCCTGTGAACCACCCACCCATATGCAATCAAGCACATTCGGTGCAGATGGGTCAAACAAATTTGTTTAGGGGAGTGAAAAACACGGTTTGTTATCGCCCATAAACAAGAGCCTCCAGCATATCAGGAACTATCTGTCCTTGAAGAAGAGGCTTACAAATCAAAGACTTTTTTTTCCGGATCTCTAAGGCATAGTAATTAAAATATAAAATGTAACTTTAGCTCTCACAGATCTACTGAGTCCAAATGTGCTGTGTCCAAATGACCCTGTCCGGGTCATAGCTCTCCCTACCCCCACCCTCACCCTACCCTGTGAGACACAGAATCTGAGAGCCTTAGTGTTGTGTGGGAGGGGCTGACACTTCAGCTCCTGTATCTCTCTGCTCACGTGAGGGTCACACGCAGCCTCCCCAAGGAAAAGCACAGAGTGAGGCAGTGAGAGGGACCAGAGGCACCCTGAGCAATGACAATGCGCAGGTGTCCCTGGCTGGGTAACTACAGTCCTATCAGTGATTCCCCATCCTGTCAGTCCTCCTCCCTCAGCTGAGGCCTACACAAATGCCATCTACACTCTAAACTTTAGTTTCACCTCTTCAAGCAAGTCACAGTGGCCTGGGCAAGACTGTTTTGACTTTTCTGTCCTGTTTTGACTTTTTTGTCCTGGGAGAATGAGGTTAAAAGAACAAGAAATAAAGGATACAAACTTATTTTACATTTCAAAGGGCTTCCCTCCCTACAATCACTGCTATACCCACCCACGCCCACCAGATGGCAGTGTTCAACTAGTCAAGATAAACTGGTCAAAGGCTCTGTGTAAAGGCAGCTAGCTAATTCCCAGCTGCTCCAGGATACTCAAGGCCATCCTGGGAACATCTGGATGGCGGTACCCTAGTATTCTATAGTTGTTCTGGGAGTCGGGGAAGATGTAGTGATGCAGAAACTCAAAGCAGGCAGTATTGAGAAGTCAGTCTATAAATGGCCTGGGACTAGAGCTCTGGTTGGCTAACTCGCGTGTCCGTGTCAAAAGACCACATTTATGTGAACTAAAGCAACAGGAAACAAGATGGGAATTTCTTGATTTTTAAAATTTTACTTATTNATTTAATATCCTTTTTTATTATTGTTTTCTTTTGTTGTTGTTTCGAGACAGGGTCTATGTAGGCCTGGCTGTCCTGGAACCCACACTGTAGACCAGCTCAAGGCTAGCCCTGAACTCAAGAGAGCCACCTGTCTCTGCATCCCAAGTGATGGAATTATGCCCCGACCAGCGGGGTCTTCAACGGAGACCCTAGAAGGGGGAAGGCCAATGAAAGGGACAAGAGACACGAAGAATAACAGCAAGACAGGATTCTGATCAAGCTGCAAAGTTTATTCTTTCACCAATTGATTATATAGCGGGAGCTTGTGCTTAAGGGCGTGGGTCAGGGCAATTAGGTTNCTAGGTCTTGGGAAGGTCAGGATAGCAGATGTCCCTGACTGACAAAAAGATAAGGAAGTACCAAGCTGTTTTTGCTTAAGACACTTTAAAAAATACTCAGGAAAACAGGAACTGAGGATTACCTGGGCTAAGATAGCCAATACAAGTTTTGGCCTCCGGCAGAATTAAAGGTATACACTGCCAGCCCAGCGTGGAATTTTCTTTCAATCTTTGGGTGAGACAGAAAGCTTGGCTGATTGGCATCTACTCAAATCCATCTTCTCCCCTCTCCAGGATAACTGCTGTGTGACTCTGCTACCTCCAAAGAACTGTCCTGAAAACAGTTTGATCAAGTGTACAGTCAAATAGAAGCAGCATAGTGAGAAAAAGCATCGAGAGTTAAGTCCTGACTTATAACCTCTGGCTCACTCTTGTCCATATCCATGCCCAGCTTTTCACACACCCTAGCGATGGCCTTACAGAACTTCACAAAAAGTTAAAATCTTGTAGATAGATATTTATACACTACAGCCTGATATGCTCATCATGCACCAATGGATATTCTGTATCACACAGAAACTCTTTCTGGGCATGGTGGCCCATGCCTTCAATTCCAGCACTCTGGAGGCACAGGCAGGAAGATCTGAGTTCAAGGCCAGCCTGGCCTACAGAGTGAGTTCCAGGACAGCCAGGACTACATAGTAAGACCCTGTCTCAAAAAAGAAAAGCAATACAACTTGCACTCTAAATAGTCCTTAAAGGAATGAAGAATATAGTTTGATATTTGCCATTTTGTTGATGATTAGAAGAGATTATGTTGTTATTAATGTAGCGCTGCGGTTACCGTGCGAGAAA
>LZPO01087414.1:19540-29869 GCA_001675575.1 Neotoma lepida | reverse complement strand
ATATTCACAGCATACAGAAAGACATTCCCCAGCAGCCCTCTCCTTCCACTTTGTTTGAAAACAGGGTCTCTTTGTTATTTGCTGTAATTTACACAGAGTGAGCTGGCCAGAAATCTTCTATCTCATATCCAGTCTCATCATAGGAGTATTACAAACTCAATATACAACAACAACATTTACACAAGTTCTGAGGATCCAAACCTGGATCACTGTGCTTGCANAGAGAGCCCTTCACCCACTGAGCCATTGTAATCCCTTCCAGTGACAAGGCCCTGCCCCTANACTACTCTAATGGCCTTAATGGTCATTTTCAGCCCCTTGAGACACAGGCAGTCAAGTTCTACCCTACAGAGAAAAAAAGAAAAACCAAGATCAGGCCACAAAATCCCACCAACCCTCGTGGTCACTCAAAGATCAGGTCACATAGTCCTTCCAATACCAGGCTACTCTGTAAAACCCCACCTCCCAAGAAACCCTGTANAAACCGTGTCTTCTCCTCAGTTTTCTGCTGTTTCCCTGAGGAGAGCAGAGGCAGCGGCCTGTTCAGGTGGAAGCTCCACCTCAGCCCCCCTCCACCGTCTTTCTCTCACTCTCTTCAAACCCTGCCCCATCTCAGAAAACCCACCAAATGGAAGGCCTCCTCCAGAGATGCTGAAGACTACACCTACAGGGTATTTAAACTAACCTCCAGAGAACAGCTATGTGGTTTTTCTGTCTCTTCTCCCTGTCTCCTCTCTGGGAACCGAAAAATCATCCAGGAACATTTTCCTTATTAAACCTGGACTTTTAATTCTTAATTCGGTTTGATTTGGGTAACTGTGTCAGTGGAAAGGCTTAATATCAGGGTACAGAAACCTTTCACCGCCCTCCTGGGTTCTTCCCTCCCTATAAATCTCTTGTGTGAGATTTGTTGTGCAGTGTGACTTTGTGGTATTCCTTGGCTCCCAATGACCAGGATACCTTTCCATCTGAGCTGTAACAGACTGACCCCATCTCCCNACNCCTAAAGCTACAACCCTTCAGATTCATTAGGCCCAATTGGGNACTGTANCCNTTTTCCTGCTCTCTTCTTAACCTTCCCTTTGGAGCTGTCCATAATCCCCCAGCTCCTCTAGGCCCTGGTGGCATTTGTGACCCCATTCCTGACCCTTTCCTGTGGGTGAGACCTCCCCTCCTAGATCTAGGTTTTCATCCTCACCTTCTGGCCTTCTTGACTTCTGGCCTCCACAAAAGCCCTCTGACCCCAGCTAAGTGTGATGATGACCCATTGAACAGCTGTATCTTCATCTGGGCCTCCCTAAGTCCTGGAAATGCACTTGACTACAGGCTGCAGTGACATTTTTCCTCTCTTCCCCCTCTCTTATCTATAGGAATGGTGTCTTTCATACTCTCTCATTGTCCTTCAGGATGCCTTTTAGAAAACATCCAGCCTNTACACCTGGCAACCAACCAGAAGGACCCAAAATTCATTCACTTTTACAATCAAATTGAAAGGGATTCAGATGTCTTTTAGGGATGAGTGGCATTGGACTGTAGTTTTATGCTGTCCCACTTCACTTGAGAGCTGGCTCTGGAGTTGGGGTATGGCTCCCCCTCCTCTAGACCCAAGCACGCTTGTTTAAAGGTTTCCTCTAAAATCTCTGACCTACATCATGTGAGCCACCTGACTATGTGACAGAGAAAGCAGAGAAAAAAAAATGAAGGAAGAGACCATTCCCAATGGGGACTGTCGCTCCTCATCTCCTACGCTTTTGGTCTAACTCTCTAAAACTTTGGNTAAGGTATAAATCTTATCAAGATTTGTAAGACTATTGTGTGAACTTCCTGTACCTCAAGATTTGTAGACAGATTGGGTATGATTAAAACTCTATAAATCTGTAATAAAAGAGTTAACATAAAACTCTTAACACTGGTGTTAGTATTTTGCAGCGCTGCAGTTACTGTGCGAGAAAAGGTCACGAGGCACGACAAAACCCAGTATCAGAGCTTCATTAGAAAGTGGAGGGGAAAGCAGGAGAAAGGGAGAGAGAGACAGAGACAGAGACAGAGAGAGCTCACNTGCACTTGGAAAGAGAGAGAGGAGGAAGAGAGAGAGGGGGAAGAGGCGGGGTTCCCTTTGCACATGCGCGAACTGCACATGTGAGGTCACTTAGCTGGGGGAGTGGTCAGGAACTCCAACAACTGGGGTCGATAGTTAAAAATCTACACATACGTATAAGCCAACCAAGGAAAAAACTCCTCCTAGCTATGAAGCCCAAACCAGATGATTCCTCCTATTTTTGATCACCTTATCAGTCTCAACCCACAGTCCCTTCTCTTCCTCTCCAAATTCTTTGGTCCCCTTCCTCCCTCCTCAGTTCTAAGAGTGGTCTAACTAGATCGTACAGTAAGCCTGTAATATTCAGTTTGAGGAATCCACATACTGGTTTCCACAGTTTGTTTATGTTTATGGTTTATGTTCCCAGCAGCAGTGAATAACTTTCTCTTTCTGCACATCCTTACCAGTATTTGTTGGTCATTTCTTAATGACAGTCATTCTACTTAAGATAGAATCTGAAATTTTTTTGTTTTCAGTTTTTTGAAACAAGGTCTCATGAAGCCAAGGCAGGCTTCACACTATGTGGTTAGCCATGTACGACATTGAAAATTTTGATCCTCCTGCCTCCACCTCCTGAGTGCTGAGATTACGGGCATGCACCACTAGCCTGTTTATATAGTACTAAAGGATCAAACTGAGGGCTGTGTGGCTCTGTTTTTTGTTTTTTCGAGACAGGGTTTCTCTGTGTAGCTTTTCGCCTTCCTGGAACTCACTCTGTAGACCTGGCTGGCCTGGAACACACAGAGATTCACCTGCCTCTGCCTCCCGAGTGCTGGGATTAAAGGCGTGCGCCACCACTGCCCGGCCTGTGTGGCTTTCTGTATGCTGGGTAAGCACCCAACCAACTAAGCCACATCCCAGCCCCCAAAGTGGTTCTAACTAACATTCCCTTGATAGCTAAGGATGTTAACACTTCAAGTGTTTATCAGCCATTTTTATTGCATTTGAGAATTGTCAACCTGTTCATTCCCAGGATGTTACATTTTACAGTTCATATATCCTGGGTATTAATCCTGTCATGTGTGTATAGTTGGAGAAGTCTTCTTCCCATTCTGTGGGCTGTCTCTTCACTCCAGTTCTTGTTTTCTTGCTGTGCAGAAGCTCGACTTCATGCAATCTCCTTCATGAGGTCACTTTCTTTATTGATGAGTCCACCTAGAAAACCCTCACTTATAACTGTATCTTGAGGTGTTTTACAAAAATCTCCCTCGAGAGGTTTCAGTTATAGTTTTTACATTAAAGATTTTGATCCATTTTGGATTGATATTCTTTGTGCAGGACGGTAAAGGATCTACATATAGATATCCTGGTTTCCCAGCACCATGTGTTGCAAAGGCTGTCTTTTCTCCAATATATGTTTTCGATAATTATGCCAAAAATTAGGTGGTTATAACTGTGTGGGCTTATTTTTAAGTCCTCAAAGAGGCAGCCACTTGTTTGCCTTTCTACTCAGAACTCCAAATCCTTTGTTCCCCATGATGTCGGACTTGTTAGTTTTCCCAGCCGCTCTTAACCCTGGAAGAAGTCACGAACCAGCAACAGGGAAGAAAGACCTTTATCAAGGGAGAGGGAGAGATACAAAAGGACGTGCTCAGGCCTGTAAGGAGCATGTAGAAAGAGAAGACAGAGAGGGCGGGGAGAGTGGGACCTGCCTTTTAAGGACTGGCCCGCGCATGTGCACTTGGGGCTGCGTGGCTACTCCACGCATGCGCAGATTACATGGTCACGCCATGCGGGAGAACTATGAACTGCGCGACCACGTAGTGCACCGGTTTACTTGGGAGGGGGTGAGGGAGGGGCGAGGGAGGGGCGTGACTATCACGACTGACTGATAACTAACTCACGTGATACTGTATCACTGGTACTGCAGATGCTCCTGTGACCTTCATACCCTGTGTTAGATGAGCTCCAGATGTCNTTTGTGAAGTTACACATTTTTTCCTTTTTACCCAGCATTATAAATTCTAAAGTATCAGACTTTGAATGGCTGAGACACTGAGTACTGCGATTAACTGTTTTGGGAAAGGAACTATATAACCACAGGTCCCAACACCTTTTTCAGCCATGCTTTAGAGCCAGGCACACCCNTGGTCTCTTAAAGTAGCATCAAAGTATGGGCCAAGGACTCAGCAACCTGATTCTTTCATTAAGTGGACTGATGTGTAGCTTGCCAGAACAATGTTTGTCTGAAGAATGACATGGGTGGGCACATGAGAAAACATTATCTCAAGAATCTTTCAACACAAGAGAAAATACAGTCCCTNGATGACAAAGATTCTGTTGAGCCTTCCTGCTCATTGTCTCTCATGGCTCATTTCCTCTCTATAAAAGCCCATTCACGTTCCTGAGTTCTGGAAGTTGACTTTTGTTTGGGGGAACATAGCTTCCCACACTGTCAGAGGACTGATCCANTTGAATAAGATTAATACCTTCCCACTTACTCTGGCCCTCCTGATCTTTGACCAGCTTTGACTTGGATCTGTTAACAGATGTGGGAGGCAAGCAGCTACCAAATTTGCCCTGTGGGTGGCGCCATCCTACTGTTTTCTATCAGGAATGCGAATCAAGTGCTTAGAGCTGGCTGCTCATGGAAAGCTGACCCAGTTGACCTTGGCAGACACTTTACAGCAGATTCTTGGTTTCTTTTCTCGCCAGGAACTCGCTCTTCTCTCTCCAAACACCAGCTGCCTATAAATACTTTGTTGGTAGAAAGTAACCTCTTTGGAATTAGGCGTAGCAATAGCTCCAGGATGGGCAAGTCACTCCAAAATTACACTGACTACACTATTTCGAATTGTTCGGGTCTTAAATCACCATTTGGACTTTGCTTGGGTTATTTGATGTAATTCTTAGAAACTTGGTATTCTCAGCTCTACCTCAAAGGAGTAACAGGGTCATTTGTTTAAGACACTCTGCTTCCTGAGCCTTTTTTCCATTTATAGAACAAATGGACAGGTCATTTAATGAACATGTCAGCCTAGAGTCCTCTGAACCTAACTCACTCACTNGGAAGCATGGAATTATACACCTAAGCACCCCTTATTGAAAGAATTGTGTTCTAGTGCATGCATGGCTTAGAATATGTTAGATTCTAATGACAGACAGCCATCCAGCATTTAAGTTTCTATACATAATCTCATTGGAATTGTTTGGTCAAAGTTTGTGTAAATGGAATGAAATGTCCTTTGTGCAAGCATGTATGTGTTTACACAATAAGAATTCCAGCTACAAGAGGCCAATGGGGAAGAGCAAAGCAGAGACATTATCCCCACATAGAACATTTAGGAGGAGCCAGGTGGTGGTGGTGCACGCCTTTAATCCGAGCACTTGGGAGGCAGAGAGAGTAGATCTTTGTGAGTTTGAGGACAGCCTGGTCTACAGAGCAAGTTCCAGGATAGGTTCCAAAGCTACACAGAGAAACCCTGTCTCAAAAAACCAAAAAAGAAAAAGAGAGAGAGAAAAAAAGAGAAAATTTAGGAAGAAAGGGGATGGGAGCAGTCAGTCTTTTAAAATGCTTTCAGAACCTCCTGGGCCTGGTGGTGTAGGCTTGTGATGTAGGTGCTAGCCTCCTACTTGGGAGGCTAAGGCAGGAAAGATCACAGGTTCAAGGACCATCTTGGCTGCAAGAGCAAACTCAAATTCAGCCTGGAAACCCTGGGTGACCCTATCTCAAAAGAAAGTGTAAAACACGGGCTGGGCATTTACCTCAGTGGCGGGACACTTGCCTAGCANGCANAAGGCTCCAGATAAAAATCTCCTGTATTGAAAAAAACCTTTAAAAATATAAAGGCCATGGCAAAGCCAAGTCCTACGGACAATAAACAAGCTGCCAGATCTGCCTGTCAATATTAAAGCAAGGCCGAGACAGTCACTTTTGAAAACTGACTAAACACTTAATTTGACTCGATGCTGTTGTTCCTCAAGGTGAGGTCATATCCTCTAAGATGGCATTAAGCCAGAGGACTCAACCAGGAAGTTCAGCCAGCAAGGTATAACTGGACATAGATTTTTTTCAATTAAATTCCTTTAAAGTAGACCCTATACCCACCACTTAAGACCTAGAGAAAGCAACTGATTTGTCTATTTTTACAACTCAGTGTGCTACCTGGAAGATGCTCTAGGTTCAGTGTTTTAGTGAGCAGAAATGAGAGGAGGCAAGTGTCCCCTATGCATAGCGTTACTAGACTGAGGGTCACAGACTGGGCCCCAACAAGCCAGCTTTAGCTGCCCATCCTCAATAAGCCAATTAAAACAGCCACATTAATAGTGAGAAGTAGAAAACAAATTTTGTTCAGTGTGGCCTCATTGGGAAGAGGGACAAAGACCCAATGCCCCCCATGAGCCCATTTTGTAAGGTTACACACCCTGAAGTAAGTAAGGTTACAGCAGACGCCAGAGTTACCCACATCTAAGCAGACCTGGTCAAGGTGTGGTACACCCATCATACACTCACTGTCACTTCTTGGATGGTGGTCTGACATGTTGTAAATCTTTCTGAGAAAAGTTTTCCCTTTGGCTGGACCAGGCTTTAAGCTTTTTCTCCTCCCAGAAATAGATTTNGNGGGAATTCTAATTTCTTGAAATCCATTATTTCAATAGTCTGATTGTCAACATGAGGGACAAATGTGTCTCTTTTCAGTATTTTTATCATATCCAGGACAGTTATAGAATTATCAATCCTCCTAGGGGAATCTATTAGGACCTAAATGGAAAACAAGTGATAAAAGGGAATGGGAATAATGATTTAATTGAGTTATAAGTATTAGATCTTAGAAAATTAAGGAACACCATATCTAAGAAAAGACATATAAGTAAAACATGAAATCCAACTAAAAGCAAATTAGAAACCCCCAGAATTCCTAGACTTTATCAGCTATGTTACAAAATAAGTGTGTGTTGATCCAGATACTATAAATACAGTTAACATTGGCTTTTTATAGAACAATGCCCTGACATTTTTAGACAACTTCAAAAGCTGGAGAGGAAGCAACTGGAATGAATCCATCCCAGCTGCTGGACACTTGCCAAATGACACCAGAAAAAATGAGAAGGATGAGACAATTTTCATGACTACATCAAGACAAAAATGAGAAAAAGGAAAAATGAGTCCAGAAGATGAGAAAAGGGCATCCCCAGGAAGAGGCTAACTTGCTTATTTCATGGATAAAGGTTATCAGAAGCATGAATGCCCCACACTGAAGAGAAGAGATGAGGAGAGCACAGAGACAAATGATGGGGCAAGAATGTGTGTCAGATGATGAACAAGGGGACCAAAGGATGCCTGCAGATCTTTTAGATCCAATTATAAGTTCTCTAGGTATATTTGTCAAGATTCTCTAGAGTCATAGAATATATACACACATATTCTCATATGTGTGTACACATGCATACACACACATATATAATGTGTATATATAAATATAAATATAAATATAAATATATATATATATATGGGATTTATTGGCATGACTTACAGGCTGCAATTCAACTAATCCAACAATGTCTAGCTGTGAAAAGAAAGTCCTATAACCTAGTAGTTGCTCAGTTTCACAAGGCTGGATGTTTCAGCTGGCCTCTGGATATCCTGGAATCCTAAGGAAGTAGGCTCCAATGCATGTGAAGGAGTGGATGTGCCAGACAGGCAAGGGCAAGCAAACAAAGTAAAAGCTTCCGTCTTCTGTGTCCTTACATANACTTCTAGCAGAAGGTATGGCCCATATTGAAGATGTGTCTTCCCATCTCAAGATTTTGATCAAAGGTGTGTGTCTTCCCCCATCAAGACCTGAATTAAAGGNCTGTGTCTTCTAGCCTTAAGATCCAAGACAAAGGTGTGTATCTTCCTACCTCAAAGGTCTGGACTAGCAGTGGATTCACCCACTTCAAACCAAGCAGGAAATATCACAGGTGTGCCCTCCATTTCTGGATTGTAGTTCATTCCAGATATAATCAAGTTGACAACCAAGAATAGTCATCATACCAGGGGAGCCCCAGAAATGGGTGACAATGGTAAATCAAATTACTTCCGGATAGATTCTAGAGAGCTGCATGATTCACCTTCGATACTAACGTGAACCAAAAAGCTATATCCATTGCAAGAGTAACAGGGAAATGAAACTTCTTGGATATGGGCCAATCTGACCCCATAGGTTCACCTTATACTCTAGCTTTGATTGTGAAAAAGCTCNTGAGGATAGCTTTGTTCAGGGCTTGTGAGCTGTGAACAGTGTGAGATGNTCATNCTGTGGCACCAAGTCCTTAGGCCTTTCTGGCACTTACTCAGAGGTTATGGTGGATTGTGAATTATATTTGAAAGAAACTCTTTTACAAGCCACTAAGAAAGCTCAGTTACTCTTGAGTTACAGAAGTGAAAAACAAACTCCATTTTCCAATATTGTTGGATTATATTACTGCAGTGTTTAAAAAAAAATCTCTGGTGAGATATTAGCCAGAGGCTAGAGAAGCCTACAATTTGAGGGAATGTTGCTACAGTCTGCTGATAATATTTATTATAGTAGGTCTCAATTAACAGAAAATATGTATTTAACACCATTTGGGTGCTAAACTCTCTGCTGCATTAGTTACCTAAAGCGTCACTTCAGAAGGCCCAAATTTGTAAACATTTGTCTAACATTGTAACATTTGTCTTTTGATTAAAGCAAGGAAAATAGAGGTTAATATCTCCATCAGTTGCTTTTCTATTGCTGTGATAAACACCTCAACCAAGGCAACTTACAGGAAGGGTTTATCTGGGGCTCACGGTTCCAGAACGTTGAGAGTACATGATGGCTGAGTAGAGGCATTGCGGCAGGAAGAGCTGCGAACTCACGTCTTAAAGCAAGCAGAGAGCGCACACTCAAAATGGTGCCACATTTGTTTGCNACCTCAAAGCCCATTCCCAGTGACACACTTTGCCCAGCAAGGCCAGTCCTTCCTAAATGGGCCATCAGCTGGGGATCAAATATTCAAGTGCCAAGACTTATAGGGAGATATCTCAAACCACAGTACCCAATCAAAATCAGTGTTAAATCTAAAGGTCCTCTTAAATATAGGACCATTCCACGGGCTTCCAAGTAGAGTGGGGGCTATGAACTTGGATTCCTTATTTTGTACTTACACCTCTCCTTGTATGGATTTTCAGGGTTCAAACAAGCCATCTACCACTGTTGAGAAAAAATGATCAGAAGTGCTTGTCCTTGGGGTTACCTAGTTCTCAGAAGCCCTTCAGTGGGCTTCAGTATCTATGAGATACGGACGATTTTCTATGTACTTGGAGTCCCTTACCCTACAGCCTACTTTGCTACACAAATGAGACAAGGGATTATAGATGGAAGTTTTCCTCTATCCCGCANGGTCCCATAACTAGAGTTTCTAAATGGTCCTATTAATTAAAACAAACCCAGTGCCAGTTATTGGGGTAAATTCTGAAAGATCAGAGAAACAGAACAAGCCACAGCTAACCTCACCTCACCAACTCCTCAGCTGATCTTGTTTCCTCAGACTGCAGCTTCTGAGTCCTCATCCAAATGAATCTCAGCTGAACTGCTCAAAAGCCTAAAAGCTTAAAAAGCCCCTAGTTCCTGGTC
Organism: Neotoma lepida; assembly: GCA_001675575.1. Taxonomy (NCBI): domain Eukaryota; kingdom Metazoa; phylum Chordata; class Mammalia; order Rodentia; family Cricetidae; genus Neotoma; species Neotoma lepida. The sequence goes on along the minus strand of LZPO01087414.1, from coordinate 20,188 downwards.
CTCACGCCTTATATACCTTTTTGCTTCCTGCCATCACTTCCTGGGATTAAAGGTGTGTGTCACCATGCCTGGCTGTTTCCAGTGTGGTCTTGAACTCACAGAGATCTCTGCCTCTCAGGTGATAGGATTATAGGTGTGTGTGCCACCATTTTCTGGTGTCTATGTCTATCTAGTGGCTGTTTTGTTCTCTGATCCCAGATAAGTTTATTTGGATGCATAATATATTGGGGGACACAATGTCACCACATTTCCCCTTTTTTTGTCTAAGAAAAACTATATACAAGTATAATTAAGTATATACAATATATATAGTCAAGAATTACATTAACAATGTCTAGTCCATTAACATTTGACAGATTCAGACAAAAAACTGTATTATATATATTAACAATGTCCAGTCTATTAACATTTGACAAATTCAGACAAAAAAATTCATTATTTATCCTATTTTGGTGAGTCCAATCCAAAATTGTATACAATATACAAAAATCCAATCTAATATAAAATACTTAAAACAAATAGTTCCTTTTTAAAAGTAGATTCAATAATCTACCTTTTATCTTATCATTTCTATATCTCCCCTTTTTTCTTTTCAGAGTAGATTCAATTATTGACCCTTTTATACTATTATTTCTGTATCTTTTTTTT
>LZPO01087414.1:0-10820 GCA_001675575.1 Neotoma lepida | reverse complement strand
AATCCTATCACTTGAGAGCAAAGAAGCTGTCTGGATCTCTGTGAGTTCAAGGCCACACTGGGAACGGAGCCAAGTGTGGTGGCACACACCTTAAATCCCAGCACTAACCATAAAGGTCTGGAGGTCTGTCCAGATAGACAGGAAGTATTGTAGCTTGGTGGAGAGAAGAAGTGAGTTAGCAGAATAGAAAGGCATATAAGCCTGGGTAGNTAGGAAGTTGCTCTCTTTGGAAACTGCAGAGTTGGTGAGGTGAGGTTAGCTGGTGGCTGTTCCTATTCCTCTGATCTCTGTCAGGTTTTCACCCTATATCTGGTGCCATGCTTTTTCTTTAAAAGATCATTTAGAAATTCATCCACAAGCACTATACAGGGTCCTACTGTGCTGTATTGGGATATGTCCCATCCTTAACATGAGAGAGTTTTAGTATTTACTCTGTCCTTAAGGACTTTTTATGGGTCTTACCAAATCTGATTCCTTCTCAGTTTGTCTGCCACTGGCATGATTCTCTGGTTTTGTGGTTATGCCAGGCATTGGAGAGCCAAAATATTTTATCCATGGCATAGTGGCTGCACCTGAAAATACTGCTGCCTCTGTGAAATGCACTCTATGACAAAACAGATTTAAACAATACCTATCCACAAATACAGCCCTACATAAAGTACTAGAAGGAAAAATCCAACCTAAGGAAATTAGATGCACCGATGAACACACAGACAATAGATAATCTCACAAACAAATCTCTAAGAATGGAAACACACATACACTACTACCAAAAAATAACAAAAATTAACTTCGCTAGTCATTTATATCCCTTAATAGCAATGGACTCAATTTACCTATAAAAAGACATGGGCTAACAGAATGGACATGAAAATAGGATCCATACTCCTTCTGCATACAAGAAACAAACCTCAACTTCAAAGACAGACACTACCTCAGACTNAAGGGTTGGGACAAGACTTCCCAATCAAATGGACTTTAGATGCAAGCTACTGTAGCTATTCTAATATCAAAAAAATAGTCTACAAACTAAAATTAATCAAAAGAGATCAAGAAGGATATTTCATATTCATCACAGGAAAAATCCATCAAGAAGTAGTCTCAATTCTGAACATTTATGCCCCAAATACAAGGGTACCCTCATATATAAAAGAACCACTAATAAAGCTTAAATTGCATATCAAATCCCACATACTAAATGAGAGACTTCAACACCCCACTCTCAACAATGGACAGGTCTGTCAGACAGAAACTTAACAGAGAAATAAAGGACCTAACAAATGTTAAAACTCAAAAGGACTTAATGGACTCAATAGACATCTACAGAACATTCCACCCAAATACAAGAGAATATACCTTCTTCTCAGCAGCCCATGGAACCTTCTCTAAAAGTAACCACATTCTCGGTCACAAAGCAAATCTCANTAGATACAAAAAAATTGGAATAACCTCTTGTATTTTATCAGACCACTATGGTTTAAAGTTAGAATTCAACAACACAAATTTTAAAAAAGTCCTACAAACCTCATGGAAACTGAACAATGCTCAATTGAATCACCACTAGGTCAAGGAAGAAATAAAGAAATTAAGGACTTCCTACAATGCAATGAAAATGAATGTACAGCATACCAAAATTTATGGGATACTATGAAAGCAGTACTAAGAGGAAAGTTCATAGCACTAAATGTCTACATAAAGAACTTGGAGAACTCTCACACTAGTGACTTAACAGCACACCTGAAAGCTCTAGAACAAAAAGAAGCAAACTTACCCAGGAGGAGTAGACAACAGGAAATAATCAAATTGAGGCCTGAAATCAATAAAATAGAAACAAAGAGAACAGTGCAGAGAATCAATGAAACAAACAATTGGTTCTTTGAGAAAAATCAACAAGATAGAGAAACCCTTATCCAAACTAACCAAAAGGCAGAGAGAAAATTTCCAAATTAACAAAATCAGAAACAGAAAGGGAGACATAACAACAATGAGGATATCCAGAGAATCAGCAGGTCATACTTCAAAAANCTATATTCCACAAAATTGGAAAATCTAAAAGAAATGGACAATTTTCTGGATAGGTACCCACATACACAAATTAAATCACAACCAGATAAACAATTTAAATAGACCTATAACCCTTCTGGAAGTAGAAGCACTCATTAAAAGTCTCCCAACCAAATAAAGCCCAGGGCCAGATGGTGTTAGTACAGAATTCTACCAGAACTTCAAAGAGCTAATACTAATATTCCTCCAATTGTTCCACATAATAGAAAACAAAGGAACTTTGCCAAACTCTTTCTATGAGGCTACAGTTACCCTGATACCCAAACCACACAAAGATGCAAAAAAGGAGAATTACAGACCAATCTCCCTCATGAACATTGATGCAAAAATACTCAATAAAATACTGGCAAACCAAATCTAAGAACACATCAAAAACAACATCCACCATGATCAAGTAGGCTTCATCCCAGAGATGTAGTGAAGGTTCAACATATGAAAATATGTCAATGTAATCCATCATATAAACAAAATGAAAGAAAAAAATTACATGATCATTTCATTAGATGCTGAAAGCCTTTGACAAAATGCAACACCCCTTCATGGTAAAGGTTCTGGAGAGATCAGTAATACAGGGAACATACCTAAACATAATGAAGGAAATTTACAGCAAGCTAACACTCAACATCAAAATAATGGAAATTCCAAGTGATTCCACTAAAATCAGGAATAAGACATGGCTGTGCACTCTTCCCAGATCTTTTCAATATAGTACTCCAAGTTCTAGCTTGAGCAATAAGACAACAAAAGGAGATCATGNGAATACAAATTGGAAAGAAAGAAGTCAAACTTTTATTATTTGTAGATGATGTGATAGTATACATAAGTGACCCCCAAAATTCTACCAGGGAACTCCTACAACTGATATACACCTTCAGTAATGTGACAGGATACAAGATTAACTAAAAAAAAAAATCAGTAGCCCTCCTGTATACAAACAATAAATGGGCCAAGAAAGAAATCAGAGAAACATCACTCTTTACAATAGACACAGATAATGTAAAATACCTTGGGGTAATTGTAACCAATCAGGTGAATGACCTATATGACAAGAACTTTAAGTCCTTCAAGAAAGAAATTGAAGAAAAAAATAGAAAGATTTCCCATGCTCTTGGTATAACCAACATAATAAAAATGGCAATCTTATCAAATGCAATCCCCATCAAAATCCCAACACAATTCTTCACAGACCTGAAAAGAATACTCAACTTCATATGGAAAAAAAACATCTAGGATAGCTAAAACAATCCTTTACAATAAAGCAACTTCTGAAGGAATCACCATTCCTGACTTCAAGCTCTACTATAGAGCTATAGTAATGCAAACAACTTGATATTGGCATAAAAACTGACATGTGGATCAATGGAATTGAATTGAAGGCCCTGATATTAATCCACACACCTAAAACACATGATTCTTGACAAGAAAGCCAAAACTGTACAATGGAAAAAAGAAAGCATCTTCAACAAATTCTACTAGCATAACTGGATGTCAACATGTCAAAGATTGCAAATAGATTCATATCTATTGCCACGTACAAAAGTAAACTCCAAGTGGATCAAAGACCTCAACATTATTTCAGCTACTCTCAACTTGATAGAAGAGAAAGTAGGAACTAGCCTAGAATGCATTGGCACAGGAGACTACTTCCTAAATATAACACCAGTAACATAGACAGTGAGAGCAACAATTAATAAATGGGACCTCCTGAAAATGAGAAGCTTCTGTAAGGCAAAGGACATAGTCAATAAGACAAAATGACAGCTTACAGAATGGGAAAAGATCTTCACCAACCTCACATCTGACAGAGGGCTGACCTCCAAAATATATATAAAGAACTCAAGAAACTAGACATCAAAATACTGAAAATATAATTAAAACATGGGCTACAGATCTAAACAGAATTCTCAACAGAAGACTCTCAAAGGCCAAAAGATATTTAAGGAATTGCTCAACATCCTTAGACATCAAGAAAATACAAATCAAAATGACTCTGAAATACCATCTTACACCTGTCAGAATGGCTAAGATCAAAAACATGGATGATAGCTTATGTTAAAGAAGATGTGGAGTAAGGAGAACACTCCTCCACAGCTGTTGAGAGTGCAAACTTGTACAGCCACTTTGGAAATCAGTATGGTGGTTTCTCAGAAAATTGGGAATCAATCTTCCTCAAGACCTAATACTACTACTCTTGTGCATNTACCCAAGGGATGCTCAATTATAACACAAGGATTCTTGCTCAACTATGTTCATAGGAGCATTATTTGTAATAGCCAGAACCTGGGAACAACCTAGATNCCCTTCAACTGAAGAATGGATAAAGAAAATATGCTACATATACACAATGGAGCATTACTCAGCTGTAAAAAACAATGGAATCAGAAATTTGCAGGCAAATGGATGGAACTAGAAAATATCATCCTGAGTGAGGTAACCCAGACTCAGGAAGAGAAACAAGGTATGTACTTACTCATAAGTAGATACTAGATGCAAAGCAAAGGATAATCAGACTACAACCCACAGCTCCAGAGAATCTAGGAAATAAGTTAAGACACCAAGAGAGATGCATGGATTGCCTGGGGAAGGAGAAACAGAGGAGATCTCCATGAGTAAACTGAGGATGAGGGGGGCAATGTAAGGTAGGAGATGAGGGATGAGAACATAAGGGAATGGGATGGTTGAGCTGGAACAAGGATGGAGTGGGAGAGCAATGAAAAAGATATCTTGATAGAGGGAGNTTGATAGAGGGAGACATTATGGGGTAAGGGAGAAGACTGGTGCTAGGGAAATTCCCAGGAATCCACAAGGACCCTAGATTAGACTACTAGCAAGAGTGGAGAGGGTGCCTGAACTGGCCTACCCTAGCAATCAGATTGGTGAATACTCAAACTCTCATCATAGAGCCTTCATCCAGTAACTGATGAAATTAGATGCAGAGATCCACAACCATGTACCAGGCTGAGCTCTAGAAGTCCAATCGAAGAGAGGAAAGAGGAATTATATGAGCAAGGGGAGGTGTCAAAATCATGATGGGGAAATCTATATAGACAACCAAGCTTGTAGGAACTCACAAACTTTAGNCCAACAGCTGTGGAAGCTGCATGGGACTGGACTAGGCNCTCTGCATATGGGAGACAGTTATGTAACTTGGTTCATTTGAGGGACCCCTGGCCGTGGGATCNGGATCTATCCCTGGTGNATGAGCTGGCTTTCTGGAGTCCATTACTTATGGTCAGATGCCTTGCTCACTCTTGATACAGGGTAGAAGGGCTTGGTCCTATCTCAACTGAATGTACCAGGCTTTGCTGACTTCCCATGGGAGGCCTTCCCTTTTAGTGGAGGGGATGGGGGATGGGTATGAGGGGAGCCTAAGGGGAGGCAGGAGGAGGGATGAGAGAGGGATTTGTGGTTGGTATGTAAAATGAATAAAAAAATAAAAATAGAAAAATTTAAATTAAAATAAGTTACATGCCAAAAATCAGGTAGAAATGTCCTCTGATACAGCTCAGANACTCTTAAATTANTTTACCCAGTCCTCAGTTCCTCATTGCTTGAAATTTAAAAGGTCTTTTAATAAGAAACCCTGAGCCAGATATTGAGGTGAGAGCTCAAAGATGGGAGAAGCAGAGCAAGCCACAGCCACCACCTCTTACCTCACCAACTCCTCAGTCTGAAAGAGCCTCTAGCTGAAAGGGACGCTTCTGCTGAAAAGTCTTTTGTTCCTGTCTCCTCATGCCTTATATACCTTTCTCCCACCTAGCCATCACTTCCTGGGATTAAAGGCGTGTGTGCTTCCTAATACTGGGATTAAAGATATGTGCTGCCACTGCCTGGCTCTGTTTTTTCTCCTAGACTGAGTCAATCTCATGTAGTCCAGGGTGGCCTTAAACTCAGAGATCCANAAGGATCTCTGCCTCCTGAGTGCGAACATTAAAGGTGTGTGCCACCACTGCCTGACCTCTATGTTTAATCTAGTGGCTTGTTCTGCCCTCTGATCTTCAGGTAAATTTTATTAGGGTACACAATATATCACCACATTTCCCCTNTTTTGTCTAAAATAATAAAGGAGGGTTATAACTAATATAAGAAAAACTATATGCAGGAAGTACAATAGGTATACAGAATATATACAGTCATGAATTACATTAACAATGTCCAGTCCACTAACATTTGACAAATTCAGACAAAACTCCATTATTTATCCTATTTTAGTGAGTCCAAAATGTNCCTAATTTACTTTCTATCCTAACTTGTATTACCAAAAACTATCTTTTGATGTCTTTCAAATTCATACACTTTACACCTCTTTAGTGAGTTTCTTTTCTGAATATTTTAACAAGGAAAACTATAACTACCTAATCTTCAACTCCCTCAGAGACTCGAGAAGGAAATAATATTAACTGAGTAAGTAGGAAGTGCAAGCAAGCGACTTCCAAAAAAAATGTGAGAAATGACAGAAACAGCTGGCTGCCTGGCCTGCCACCCAAGCTTCCTCTGCAATGTTGGGGCATCTACCTTCAGCCTAAAGCTTAGCATATCTGATAGANTNATCTGTGAAGCAGGATTTTCTGAAGGACCTTCCTACCTTGTCTTGGCATGGTTCAGGAGTCCTTTCTTTTGTGTTCTGCTTGTCCATTTTGAGCAGCATACTGTCAGCAGTCAAGGCAAGGGCATTTTCTTGTCCAGTGGCTAACTTTTTCCATAAAGAAAGAAAACTCCATATGGAGTTTCTTCAATTCCCATCATCTTCTCTGAAGTAGACTGATGCTGCCAGGAGCAAACATGTCTCATAGTCATAAAAAAATGTATGTAATTAAAACAACTTAAATTGAAACAGAGACAGAGTGGGAGAGCAAGGAAAGAGAAACCATGATAAATGAAGACATCATGGGAATAGGGAGAAACAGAGTGCTAGGGAAGTTCCCAGGAATCCACAAGGATGACCCCACCTTAGACTACTGGCAATAGTTGAGAGGATACCTGAACTGGCCTACTCCTGTGATCAGATGGTTGAATAACCATCTGTCNTCATAGAGCCCTCATCCAGTGACTGATGGAAGCAGATGCAGAGATCCACACAGNGGGCACCAGGCTGAGCTCCAGGAGTCCAATCAGTGTGAGAGAGAAGGAATTCTATGAGCAAAGGACAATGAGGTTATGATAGGAAAATGTTCAGAGATGACCAGTCAAACTTGTTGAAATGCATGAACTATGGACCAATAGCTGAGGAGCCCCCATGGTACTGGACTAGGCCCTCTGGATAGACAAGGCAGTGGTTTAGCTTAAACTGTTTAGGGGGCTCCCAGGCAGGCAGTGGGATCAGGACTCATCCCTGGTGCATGAGCCGGCTTTTTGGAGCCCAGTGCCTATGATGGGTCACTCTGTGCAGCCTTGGTGCACAGAGATGGGGCTGGGACCTGCCTCAGCTGAATGTAACAAGCTTTGCTGACTATCCATAGGAGACCTTGCCTTAGAAGAGGTGGGAATGGGGGGCAGATTGAGGGAGAAGGCTGGGGAGTGGGAGGAGGGAGGAGAGGGGAATCTGTGGTTGGTATGTAAAATGAATAAAAAAATCTCTTAATAAAAAAGGAAAAATATGCTTAAAAAACATCTTAAATGACATTCTGTAGATCTCTATATAAAATATATTTGTTTGACCTTGAAAACATACTTAACATGATGACAAGTTTGATTGTAATAGGTGACTAAATACTAACTTGCTTTTCTTTATATCCTACTTAGTTGGTAATGACTTTCAAGGGTTAGAAAATTGCATTACATTGTTAAATGAGTTGTATAGGTACAATACCTTGAACAAGAGTAGAAAGAAATGTACAGTATATTCTAACAAAATTAATCTCAAATTTGCATTGGTATACAAAATTTGTATATAACATACAATAACCCAATCCAATGTAAAATATTTAAATGTAGTTGCTTTTTAAAAGTAGACTCATCTACCTTTTTATCTTATCATATCCATATTCTCCCTTTTTTNCTTTTCAGAGTGGATTCAATAATCTACCCTTTATCCATCATTTCTATATCTTGTTTTTCAGAGTAGATTCAATAATCTACTTTTTATTTTATCTGTAGTCAGATGTTTCTCCAGTCCTGCCCAACCCTGCTGTTGGGACGAATCTCTCTCACCCACATCCCACAGCCACTTGGCCCCAAGTAAACACACAGAGGCTTATATTAATTATAACTGCGTGGCCATTAGCTCAGGCGTATTACTGACTAGCTCTTACACTTAATCTATAATTCTTATCTATGTTTATCCATGTGGCTTGGTACCTTTTCTCAGTTCTGCCTTGCCATCTTGCTTCCTCTGTGTCTGACTGATGACTCCTGAGACTCTGTGCTTCCTCTTCCCAGAATTCTCCTAGTCTGCTCACCCCACCTATACTTCCTGCCTGGCTACTGGCCAATCAGCATTTTTATTAAATCAGTATACAAGAGCATTATCCCACAACATTATCATATCTATATCCTTTNTTTTCTTTTCAAAGTAGATTTAAAAATCTACCCTTTTACTCTATTCATTTCTATATAATACATTTCTATATCACATCTCCCTTTCTTTCTTTAAAAAGAGATTGACTATGACCAATAACAATTTTTAACCAACCACTAAACAAAGACAAACATCCATAATCCATTTTTTGGGAATGTGGGCGTAGTTTTCTNGGCTACTTCCNGCTAATTGGGGGCACTAGTAGTCTTATGGAGACACTAAGAAAATTATGGATTATGGTCAAGCCTTGATTGGAGTAGTCTGTGAGGCTGTATCATCTCAGCCATCTCGATATTGTCCTGAGAAGTTTGTAGTCTAAAGATCTTTGGGTGGTGTTTGTGAGCTTAATGGCATTATCAGTGTCCTGATGAAATCATCATTGTGGGGTCCCATCATCTTTTTGGAGACTTCAAAGTAGCTGTTAGGCATGGTCATGGTTCACTGCAGAAAATCTTTTTCATGGGACATTTTTTCTGGCTGATATGTCCATTTTCTTCAAATGTCTCATTTGTCCAGTGTTCTTCAGATTCCTTAGCCTCCATTCTCCCGAAAGACAAAAACAAAACCCTTCCCCAACCCTAACTTTGGGGAGTTTCTAAATCTAATCTTTATCAATTTTGATTTATGGTTTCTCATTAAATTATTTTGTAAAGGTAATCTATCATCCAGAGCAATATGNTTTTTTACGATAGGCATTAGGTTCTTTAATTGCTCTGGGAAGGAGTTTCTTCCATGGTGACAGGAAAGGACTGAACCAAATTTGACATGGGGGCCTTCGAGAGGTCCCTCAGGGAGTTTCCCAACTGCAGAGACAAGGGATAACCTTGTCTATCCCTTGTTGATCTACATTCATTAGTCCAATGTCTGCCTTTACCACACCTTTTGCACAATCCAGAAGGGAGGGGCATTCTGTTGGGATTATTCTTTGAAAACACATTATTTCTAGGAACACATTGTTTTACAGTCCTTTTTAAAGTGANCTTGTTTACCTCAATTGAAACATCTGACATTATTTTTCTTCAAACCTCTGGAAATCATCTCTCCTATCCAAGTATCATCATGATCATGAGATTCAATATTAATTGTATCTTGGGTCCATTCCTCCAAGGGTGCTGATCTTGCATTTAATGGCCTAATTACCCTTTTGCATTGTGCATTAGAATTTTCAAAAGCCAGAGATTCAATTATTATCTGTCTAGCTTCTGAATTTGGTATCATTCTATTTACTGCTGAAGTCAGTCTTTGTAAGAAATAAGTGAAGTTTTCTTTTGGAACCTGTATAACTTCTGTAAATGACTCAATTTTCTTTCCTACTTCTTTAATTCTGTCCCAAGCATTCAAGGCTGCCATGTGGCATAAAACTAGGGTGTGGTCATCATATAAAGATTGTCATTGTATATCAGCATAATTGCCTTCTCCAAGAAGTTGATCTTGGGAGAGGATTTCAATACCTCTAGCCCTACTTTATTAGTCAGTGGTCTTAGCCTCATCATTCCTCCATTGTAATTGGGGACCAGCCTCTAAGACTGCTGTAATGAAATTTCTCCAGTCTNGAGGGATAATTCTATTACACCTTGAGCACGAATTTAACATTTGCTTCACAAAAGATGAGTGGATGCCGTATGAGACTATTGTTTCTTTGAATCTCCTCAAATCTAATATTTACACAGTCCAATTAGCTGGTACACAGCCTTGAGCATGTGGCAGTTCCTGTAAGTTTANTGGANAGACTAAGGTTGGCTATTTGAAAGCTTTAGGCTGTTTCTCTATAAACTTATAATGCAATGCGCTAAGATTGGTTCATCTTTAAATTTTTCTGTCTGGGTCTGAATATCTCTATGATCTATTTTAACAAGTTTTTCTAAAACTTTTATATTGGCACTCATATTAATCAACTCTTTCAATGGTAAAACAAAAATGATCAAATAATATTTATAATTGACATTACATAAACCCCATCAACATTAATTATCTTCTCATTTAATTGTTCCATTTTAGACTAATGTTTAGTCAGAGACCAAATGTTCTCCACTGTAAAAATGTTTCTCATTTTTTAATGTGGAAATAAAACTTTCTTTTAACTAATTCCTCCCTTTAGGAAATCCCAATTGACTCACCAAATCTGCTGATAATGAGATTCAGATGATGGTGTGGCATCAGCCTGAGGACGGGGCCCAGAGAAAGCAAAAACCCACTGGGAGAAGAAAGAAGTGAAAGATCCAGCCATCTGCAGGGGGGG
>LZPO01087413.1:106993-120627 GCA_001675575.1 Neotoma lepida | reverse complement strand
ATATATATATATATCTTAAAATTTACTTGAAAGTACGAAAGACCAAGAATAGTCAAAATCATCCTGGACAATAAGAACACTGACACAGGTACCACAGTACATGATTTCAAGTTATACTACAGAACCATAATAATAAAAGAGCACGGTACCAGCACAACAGTAGACTACTTAATAGAATAGATGATCCAGATGTAAATCCATGGAACTACAAGCCACCTGAGTTTTGACAAAGAAGCCCAGCAATATAGATTAGAGAAGATAGCCTCTTCAATAAATGATGCTGCAAAAACTAGAATCCATTGGCATAAGAATCAGATTTGATTCTTGTCTCTCACCCAGCACATAAAAACAGTTCCAAATGGATAAAAGAACCCAACATTAGACTTGAAACTCTGAAACAACTAGAGGATAAAACTGGGAGTACATTTAAAAGTAAATAAAGGAATTTCTAAATGTGACTCCAGTGACTCAAGAAATAATGTAAACCATGAACATGTGGAATCTCATGAGATCAAAGCACTTCTCTTCTGCAAAGGAAACCATTAAGAGAATGAATAGGTAGCCTACTAGAGGGAAGGAAGTCTTTCTCTGATCTACATGTGACACAGAAGACTAGAATAAACAAAGAACCAACTAAACCTAAAGAAAGAATACAACACAAATAACAAACCATCTAGGGAACTACACTGAAAGTAACTTAATGAGGAAGGACAAAGAACTAACAAACACTTTAAAAGGAACAGGGGTCTCTTCCCTAGTAACACCCATTTTTCTTGCTCCCAGTGTTTCTTAATTGCCTCTAGTTCTTTCTCTATAGTTGAGAGAGAGAGCTGGGGTGGGAAGTACATGAGAGGGGAAGAAGGGAGGAAATATAAAGGGGGGAAAGCAGTAGTATATTTTTATTTCAAAGTAAAATTATTTTTAAAAAGGAATAGGATGTTTTGCATAGACCAATGAGTAATGAAACAGTATCTACAGCAAAGAGGAAAATAACTGGAAATTGCAAGACAGAGATACAAATGTAATGTGAGTTAAGGAAATTTAGTTGATGATATTTTGAAGACTTTTGGAAGTTTTATCCAGAGTGCAAAATTCACTAAAAATGAATAAAAACTACATGTTAAAATTACAACCATGCAATATATATGCCAGAAAGAAAGTTTTAAGTAGAAGAAAAAAAACATTATTCACAGTAGGATTGAGTGTTGGAATGGGCTTCCTCTACACCCTGGTATCTCTTGCTATGGGAGGCCTGTTTCTTAGCTATAGAAAAAAAGGTTTTTGTACTCAATATTGTGATTTTTGTGTGTTGAGGGGAGTATGTGTGAACAGAAGTTCTTCCAATTCATGTCATCTTGTTAAATGTCATATTTACTGCTTCCAAGAATATAAACACCAAATAACATAAAAACAATGAAAAACAAATCAAAATTACAGTTGTGCATCATCAGTCTCTGGCACTAGACAGGCCCCTAGCAATGCCAAATAATAAAGGGGATCTTCCTTTCCATTACAAGGAAAATAAGCATTTTAATTAAGAGACTCCAAAACTTTCACCCAAATTTAGTAAACACTTTGCCATTTCTCTTTAACTCCATAAGAAAATTAAGCAGGTTGACTTAACTGGCTTTTAACAAAAGTATTTTACTTTACCTGAAGAGCATGAAGCAAATCCTTCAAATGAGGTCCNAATTTCTTATATCCAAGCCTCTTGTCAAAGACGAGAGTTTCCTTTTCTTTCCGAAGTCTTAGCTTGTGTGAACCTATAGAGGTCACAAGTAAAACAGTCTTATGTTGAAGCCAGTAAGAAAATATACACATGCATCTGTACACGTTATAATAATCCCAATTTATCATGGAAAGGCAAGTGAATTATTTTTAAACAAACTAAAACCAATGTATATTTTAGAATGCAAATTATTCTATAGTAGTGCTTCGCAAAAGACAATTATTTGATAATAAAAATTTCTCACATCTTCACAGCCCAATTCTGCAGTTAATAACTATGTACATCTCAACTGCTGAAAGAGTGCTTCCTATGGCTGAATTAATCGGTTCTTAATTTAATGTAGAATTTAACAGCCACATTCAAGAAATTATTAGAGTTGATGACACAGCCCTAAAATACTCCCCCCCCCAAAAAAATCCACCTTCATACATCACAATGTATTTTGTGGTACTACTAGAGCACTAACAAGTGAGAACTTTTGTAGTAATACATAGTAATAATGTAATAGCATTAATAGTAGTAATAAATGTAACTATAACATTTTCTTTCTCATACACATATTTATTTTTCTTACTTGACATGCTCTTACTCACTGACTTCTCCCAGCCCCTTTATGTTTTCTTCTTACACAGCCTCTTTTCTCCCTTCATGTCCTACATATATGTGCCATCTCAGTCTTTTTCCTGCAAGTATTATGACATTTCTTTATATCTGAGTGAAGTGCCCTGGGTAACACATTTTCTAATCCAGTTATCTGTTGGTGGATGTCAAGGCTGGTTTTGCATCATGGGTATTGTTAATAGTGCAGTAACACTATTAGTTACTGCACTATTTCAATTGCTCGTGGTGGATGTCTTGTCAGGACTTCCTTAATAGTAGCCAATCTGGATGGTGAGGTATTGAACCTTAAAAAAGTTTCAATCATCATTTCTTTGATTGCTAAAGTTGTTAGACACTTATTTTTAAACATTGTAGATTAGAATATTAAGTAGTTGATTTCATAACTATTTTCAGGCATATATGTTATCATATAGTTGATTTCATAACTGTATTTTCAGGCATATACATCATCATACTTTCTCCTTATTTGTCCCCTTTCTCTGTTACTCTCCCATATGTCATCTTCTCCTTTCAGTTAATCTCTGTCTCCTGTTAAGTCTCAACATTTGCTTATGTATTCTCAGTATTTCATTATTGTATATCCAACTTCCCTTAAGCTCTCTTCAGACCCTCACATGGTCATCATCCTAGTTCAGCCATCACCCCCACAACAAACACACACATGCATACACACTTACACATGCATGCACACACATCCACATATATATGTACACACAGGTTTTTAAATTCACTTCTCACATATGGAAGAAAAAACATTTTGTATTGGGCTTTCTGAGTCTTACTGGCTTGACTTAAGATAGTATTTTTTAGTTCTATCAGTTTCCTTAAAATTTTTCATTGTTTGGTCTGTCTTTGTGGCTGAATAAAACTCCATTGTGCATAAGTCAGGTGTCATTGTGGGTGTCAGGCAGTGAAAGGAACCATAAAGAAGTCAAAATGAAAACTTGGTTCAGATTGACTCCATTCACTTGGATCAGATCTTGGACAGTCTGATGCCAAGTGGTTTATTGTTAGAATTCTTGAACACGATATAATTTGGGGAAAAAGAGTTTTCTGGTGTAACACAATCCCTGGTGCACAAGGGGGCAATAATTACATCCAAACTCAACTCAAAGTACATGTCATTTCTTCCAAAAAGATGGATTCTGGAGATAGGCCACCTGTATTAGCTTAAGATCCTAAGGAAGAATCTGACTTGGTCTCAAACATACAGACAGAATTGAGTTCATTTGGGCTATTAGCCACTTCTGGTCCTAGTTGTGGGAGTTTGGAGGAGCCCTTGGTTATATGGATAGTATAAAGGTCATTTAGACTATTAGGTATCTCAGGTCCTATTGTAGGAACTTGTGGGCCACCCTGGCTGTACAGATAATGTAAGGGTCATTTAGATTACTAGCCCCCTCCACCCTGGTGGAGTGGCCTGGCCAAACAGATAACACAGATCACTAAGATGTTAATAACCTCCAACTTTCTGGATGGAAGAACAGATTATATGTCCACTCCTTTGAGAGGACAACCCTATGGCTTAACATTCCTGGTTTACCTGGAGATCTGCAGATGTAAGGATCTTCATGCTCCCAACACATAGGTACTATTTTCTTTAGCCCATTAAACTATTTATGAACATCTGGATTGGTTCAGTTTTCTAGATATTGTAAATATGAGGCAGTAAGTAAAGATACACAGATATTTCTATGGTAGAGTCCTTCAGGCATACATATTGAAGAGTGATATAACTAGGTCATATGGTAGATTTGTTCTAATTTTTAAAAAAGATTTTTGGTTATGTGTAAATTTGTGTGTGTGTGTTTGTGTGTGTGTGTGTGCGTGTGTGTGTGTGAGTACACATAAGTAACTGATTTTGAAGCCTAGAAGTACTGGCGGTTGTGACCAAATTCNGGTCCTATGCAAGAGTGGTATGCATGCCTAATTGCTAAGACATCTCTCCAGCACCTTATTTTCAGGTTATTTTTTTTTCTTTTGAGAAACCTCCAGAGTACCTGTACAAGTTTATATTCCCACCAGCAGTGAGTAAGGGTTTCTTACCCCAAATCCTCATTAGCCTTTACTCTCTTGATTACAGCTATTCTCACCAAGTTGAGATGGAATTTCAATGCAGGTTTACTTTGCATTTCCTTAATGGGAAAAGATGTTGAACATTTTTTCAAATATTTAAAGTTCATTTGTATTTCTTTAAGAAGTGACTATTTGAGTTTTTAGCATATGTTCTGATAGTGATAAGCTCTCCTTTTTCAGAACTGTTTTCAGTTGCATCCCAAATGTTTAGGTATATTGTAATTTCCATTTGTATTTCTTTAGTAACTGAATGCTCAGACTTCACCGAGGCTACTTTTGCTCTTTGCCTGCCTGCTCTTGCCCTCACTAGGAAAGTCCATTCCTTCACTGCATTCAAACCTATTTGTTCGGGGTTCCATTGTATAGTGAAGACAAGCTGAGACATCCAGACTTATGGGCTGAAAAACTAAAGGATTCATGGACCTTCTGTTCATAGGCAGCCATTGTTGGATTACCTGGACCACAGCCGTTTAGTCATTCTACTAAGTCCTCTTTCTATATGTAGAGAAAGATTCATTCGATAAGTTCTGTTACTCTAGAGAATTCTGACAAACACACTAGATAAATAGATCTGGTTTAGTTCGTTTATAAAGGACAATTATAGGAACTTTAAACAAAAAGGCTATTAGTAAAAGGAAATAATGAGTGACACAATATATATACTAGTGAATTTGTAGTGCATAAATAAAAAACAACAACAACAACAACACTATGATACTATTTATCACAGAGTAATACCTGCAGGAGAATCATATTCATAAAGAAATGTAGTTTATCTGTGCTTTGAGAATGGGAGCTGAGGGTATGAATTACTCTAACTAAGTAATTATGTTTTTATACTTACCGGGTAAGTTAGATGGAAAACATAACAGTGGTAAAAATGCAATCCATGCAAGTGTAGTGGCAATAAGAAAACCAACCCACCAATTGATCTGCCGCCATAGAAAGTTATGAGCTATGCTTGAATAAAGAAAAATAGGAAATTTTAATTAGGAGCATTTAAAAAACAAATCATAATTAGTGGGGAACGAGAGAATTTTCTGTTAATTTGCATTAATTTTTTAATTGTCACTATTAATTTTTGGGTTTTGTTTGCAAGGATCAGTTGTTAATATTCAGTTGTGTGGTTTGTTTTTTGCTCCTATCAGAGCCTAACTTTCCCATTTCCTTTCAGTGGCACTACTCAGATAGCAGAAGTTCCTGTTTGTTCCTGTTCAAAATTAGCTCCAGTAACAGTTGCTCCCTTGGAAAACCAAGTGTTCCTTCTTTATCCTGCTCCTCTGAATTTTGCACCTGGACCTCTGGGGCAAGAAGCCTTGCCCTATACTTCACACAGCTTCTCTTGTATATGGCATCTGACCCTTAGAGTAACAGATCATCTGAAACCCCTTCCTTCGAGTCCCTTGTGCTAAGCGTAGTTGATACTTGTGTGGTCTTTCCATTTTTCCGTATAGGATCCATTTGCATTCTTTGTAAGGTTTCCTTTGCTTCTCACACAGCTTAGGGGCTGGAAAGGCAGAGGCAGGGTATGAAAGACTCTGTGCTGGGATTTGTTAATTTCTCCTTCACAGAGTGACTATGAGCTATGAGCAGCTCTAGTCTTTAATTAAGGCTGAGGCCACCTAGAATAATTTTCAAAATTACCAAGGTTTTTTTTGTCTGTGTTTTTATCACTTAGGGATAAGATCTACAGAAGTCAGTGAATACACTGTTAGTAATATTTTCAGCTCTATACCCATGGAAAATCTTAGCCAGGAGCTAGAGAGATAATTCAGCCAGATTGTGAGCACTAGATGCCCTTTGAAGGATCATGGTTTGGCTTCCAGGACCCACATGGTCGCTCACAATCATCTGTAAGTTAATCTTCATAGGATTCAACACCTTCTTCTCTACTTTGTGGGCACTTCACACACATGATGCCGATATATATCCTGCCAAAACACCCACACTTACAAAATACAAATAAATCTTTTTTAAAAAAGAAAATCTTCACTAACCAGCTATTGTAGTAAAATACTCACTTCCACATAAGCTTGTTTTGGAGGAATAAGTCTTAATGAGTTCATTAGACTTTCTCTTCCATAAAAGTGGAAATGTTCACAATGTTATTCGCTGGGGGGCAACTCCTTGTCTTTTGAGGGCATTACTCAGGAATATAAGTATCAACCCACAATGTCATAGCACTGTAATCTTCATTTCCACAATCTGCTCTCATGTATCTTAATTTGTGACGTCTATAGGAACTATACCTTTCTTTCTTGTTATTTTCCATCTACTGCTGTTAATTTATTGTGGTACTAAGGATTGAGCCCAGGGCTTTCTGTGTGGTAAGCAAGAGTTCTATCACCAAAGGACACTCAACCTTTTCAAAAATTTCAAGTTCACTCTAAGCTGTGAAGCCGGGCCTTAATCCCCCCAAAACTTGAGAGTACATGAATCATGCCCCTGGCTCTCTGATGCTTGTAATATCCAGAATTTTTGTGTTTCTTAGTACTTTGAATCCACGTATATGATTTTGTTTATAGCATATCACATATGATACAATTATTTCATATTATGTGTAATTGCACACCTAGAAGAGCTGAGGCCTCAACTAAATGCAAAACCTAAAACAAAATGTTAAATGTAAGCAAAAACTTTGACAGGGTGATCATATTTCCCAGGTACATTTTGAAATCAAAATATTTTCCTTATACCAGAAACAAGTAATTTNAAAACTGAAAACCATTATGATTCCACTATGCAACACTCAGTAAACTGTTTGAAAGCCCCAGGCACTAGTTTTCTGATACATTTTTAATAAAGACTACAATAAAATTTCTTTGAACAACATAAAAAAGACTAGAGAAAATAGCACAGAGTGATATTTTCATTAATGGAAAGGTAATAATAATTACAACTACACACATGAATTTAGTTGAAATCTAAGGTCATTAACAGAATGCGAAATTTATCAAGAAGAATTTTGTTTATTTTAAATAATTCTTACTTTTAAAATCTTTTTGTCATGTTTGTTTATTTTGTTTTATGTATATGAGTGCTTTGCCTGCATGTTAGTTAGTCGTATACCACATGAAGAGTTCAGAAGGGATTGTTGGACTCCCTGGACTGGAGTGACAGATGGTTGGGAGCCACCATGTGGGTGCTTGAAACTCAAGCAAGAGCCTCTGAAAGAACAAGTGTTCATTACTGCTGACCAATATCTTTATCCTCAAAGAGGAATTTTGTGAAACTAGACCCTGATAGTTGATAAAATCTAATAATCTGTGTGTGTCTCTCTCTGTGTGTGTATTTGTAGACAATTAGTAAAATATACAATAAAATTCTGATTATTAAAAAATGGAGTTTTAACATAGAAATAAAAAAATATGTCATGGGACAGACTGGACTACAAAGGAAGAAAAACTATAACTATAAAGATATTTAATTTATGATGAAATTCATTATTACCAATAATTGTTAGAAAATGTATAGAATATGTGTTTCAAATAGAATATAAAGTGTATAAAATAGAGTCAAAGACAAAAAAAATCACATAATCATATCAATTGTTTTACAAAAATGCCATGGTAAAATTTCAACCCCTCTTCATGGTAAAACCCCAAAGAAAGTAGTACTGGAAAAGTCATGCACACTTGAGTGTCTGAGGAAATACAATGCTGGAGAAATCAACATGCAAGATTTTAAACTGTGCATCAGATTCAGAGTGCCCAAAACTGCATGGCACTGGCACAGAAATAGATGTCTAAACAAATGGGATTGAGATGATGAAAAACAAAACCTCCACTACAGATGTCTAATCTCAAACAAAGAGAGATGATCACGTGCTGGAGAAAAGACAACTTCCTTCCAAACTGGTGCTGGGGAAAGTGGAGGTCCATGTGCAGAAGAATGAAAGTAGATTCTTTCTTCTCTCTCTACAAAATCAGTTTAAAATGTATCAAAGGTCATGCTCTAAGGCCTGGAAATTTGAATTTGGCAGAGAAAAACTGAAGGAAGACACTCCAGGGCGTAGGCATAGGCATCATTTCTGTGACACTAGCTATGTGGTTTTCTCTCTTGATTCCCGACTGTCTTCCTCCACCTTCTCATCATATCATTTGTTCTTCTTATTTTTTTTTCATATTCAAAAGAAGATGACAAATCATAAGAGGTTGTCATGCAGGATTTTAATTTTTGAGATGCTTCATATACTTCTGTATTGCCTAAATTTAAGGTAGTAATTTTTTTTCCTTTTCTTGAAAATAGATTCTTTTCGCATACAACATATCTTAATCTTAGTTTCCACATGGGGTCCCAGTCCTAACCATGAAACTATTTTTAATGGATGCCCATTTGCAAAGGGACAATAAGTTTTCTACAATAGAGTATCACTGTGTATAACAGCAACATTCTAGAGCTGGTCACATGGCCAGGAATAGTTGCCCAACACAAAATGAACTCAATGGGTTTTTTTTGCAAACTTTTTTTTTTATTTTGTTTTGTTTTATCATTTATTTTTTGTCTTACTGATCTTTTAATTGTTTGTTTTGATTTTCATTATTGTTGTGGAGGTTGTTTCTTTTTCATTTTTTGTCTTTGTTTTGTTGACTGCATGAGAGAAAGATTATAATACTAGGTGGATGGGGAGGTGGGGAGGATCTGAGCGAAGTATGGCATGGGGGAAGAATGTGATCATAATATTGTGATAAAAGCTCTAAGTAAGTAAGAGGGAAACTTCTAGATATCATGCAAATAATATAACTACTGTGTTGTGTTGAATGAATATTGTAAGTTTTTATCAACAAAATATAAAACAGTTATTGAGCTTTATGTAATGGTTTTAGTTACATTTCAAACAGTAAAAATATGAATGCATGATATAAATGTATTTATGTTTATATATATATGTACACATAACACTCAGTTGTATACATTTTCCTAAAACTATTTTTTTTTTGGTTTTTCAAGACAGCGTTTCTCTGTGTAGCTTTGGTGCCTTTCCTGGAACTCACTCGGTAGGCCAGGCTGGCCTTGAACTCACAGAGATCCTCCTGCCTCTGCCTCCCTAGTGCTGGGATTAAAGGCGTGTGCCACCACCGCCTGGTAATTTTCCTAAAACTATTACTCATTAAATATGTATTATTTATGAGCTATGGTATCTATTCAAGTATTCTATATGACATAAACAAAATAGAAAAGTAAATAGTATGACTTACTTTTCTGCCAAAGTGTTATTCTTTGTAGGCCTAAGATTTGGTGATCCCACTGTGTAACCCAAACTGTATCCCAGTACTTGTACAAGTTCACCAATACCTTGAAAATGAACACAATACCAAACAGCTTCACAACTTAACTTGGTCATAATAAAAAACAACCTAACTATGAGTGGTATCTGAAAGATTTTTATGCTATTTTCTACTAAAAGAGAGAGGGAAGATGGGTAGGAAAAGAGGGGAAGAGACAGATGGGGGGATGAAAGAGAGGGAGAGATAAAATTGTAAATAATTTCTTCAATTGATTCTAGCAAATCCCAAATTAGTAGGGCAGGAGGCTGGTGGGAAATTCATGTAAGAGTTGATGCTAGTCTTATAGTTGATGCTAGTCCTGAGCCATAATCACTGCTTCTTTGGAAACAGTCATTCTGTGCTGTTGGGACTTTACTTGCTTGAATGAGACCTAGTCTTACAGTAAAGGTCACCTGCTTTACTCAGTGTCTGATTGTGAATGTTAATTGTACCTAGGACAACAACAGAGAGCCATATAGAATACTGCCTGACAGTACAACTGGGTGGCACATCCTCTTGTCTAATCAAGTATTAGATACTTAGAAAATTTAATTATGAACTTAATTGTCTTATCTAATTTATATATTTAACCTAGTATATATTTATTTTCAATGTAAATATAAATAAAGTTATATTTTTTAATATGTCACTAGAGTAAGATAATGCATTTTCATAATGACATTTGCATTAATCACCTAAGTTTTCAGAGTAGCAGGAGGTGGCAATATAGTAAGCCTGCCTATATATTGTACTGATATGTGCTTAATTTTTGTTTAGCAGAACTAAAATGAGTATTTTCTACCAGTCTTGACCAATGCTAATAAGACAAAAGCAGTTCATATAAATGTATATATAAATAGATATATTCTTTATTACAGTCTATTGGAAAGATTTTCTTAGCCCTGGCAGGAAAATTATACTTTTTCAGTGCAAGTTATCACTTGTTTCTTGTTGGTGTTGTTGTTTTGAGATATAGTCTTGTTATATAGCTCTGACTGACCTGGTACTTGCTATGCAGTCTACATGGGTTTTGAACTCATAGTCTTCGTGTCTCCTGTGGCTAGGATGTCAGGTATACTCCATACTATTTACTCTTTAAATGTTTTCAAAGTAAGTACAAAATAATTTTATAGTTTTGAAAATGATTTTTAGATATCTCTGTGAAAGTACATCTTCATTCTACCAGGACCAGACTCTATTACAGTAAATGAGGATAGATTATTGTAGGATGTATCAATGTTTACTTAATGTAGTACATAGTTTACAGAAGACTATGTGAAAGAGATGAAGAGATGACACTACATTCAGCTAACTCACACTCTTTCTCAGAGGGAAGGAGAAGCAGAGACATCTATTTTATATTCCTCTAAATATACTCAGTGACATTAGACAATTTGTGTATTGTACTTTATTTCAGAATTAGGTAGATAAATGTGATCTGAAGTGAAGCCAACAAGCCATCAGTAATTATTATAGTGTCATCACAGGGCCAACAGTACTTTGGTGTCAATTAAGACACCAAATGAATACAGAAACCAAATGAATATTCAAAATAGGCCAACATATTTAAAAAAAAAAACAAATTTACCTAGATAGATACCAGCTGAGTGTGTGGCAGTGTGGTCATAAAGGAAGGTCACACCAAGAATGTAAATAGGCATCCCTGCAATTCCCTGGAGACACTGCCCAAGGATGAAGAGACAGATAATTTCTGTTCTGTGTGGTACAATGGTTTCCCCACACTCTGTCATTGTCCTGTCTTCTTCTTCTACGCACAACTCTTTTGAAAGATAAGAATTATATTTTACTGGACTGAATTCAAAATTAAATGTACAATTAATTTGCAGTTGCTACCATCACCATTCTTTTTCATTTTATTTAATATTCTTACATTGAGTGTAGGCATACAATAAATTAATGATCGTATTTTAAATAGAAATAGCACAATAAAAGAAAATGTATGGGAATAGTGGAAAAGACACATATATTATGAAGGAAGCAGTGTGATTGTTTAAATGCACAGGATTGTATGTACACATCTATGCTTATATACATACACATTTATACATACATAGGAACTTGTAGTTGGAATTTTCTTTGGGCCACCAACCAGCTCCCAAATAAAGACACAGAGACTTATTATTAATTATGAGTGCTCAGCCTTAGCTTAGGCTTGTCCCATTAGCTCTATTAACTTAATTTAACCTAGGTAAATTAATAAAACTTAATTTTATTCATCTATGTTTTGCCTTGGGGCTTTTTACCTTTCTTTCATTCTCCATGTCCTACTTTCCTGCTTCCTCCATGTCTGTCTGTCTGGCACCTTGTGTTTCCCTGGTGTCTCTTTTTCTTTCTTCCCCAGAGCCTAAATTCCTCCTCCTACTTACTCTCCCTGACTGGAAGTCGTACCTAATACCTCCATGTACACTATTGGCCATTC
The DNA here is from genome assembly GCA_001675575.1 of Neotoma lepida. NCBI lineage: Eukaryota > Metazoa > Chordata > Mammalia > Rodentia > Cricetidae > Neotoma > Neotoma lepida. The sequence continues at coordinate 108,494 of LZPO01087413.1, read as the reverse complement.
AGCTTTTTATTGACTAATCAGGTGCCTTAAGCAGGCAACATAAAACAACAACACATCTTTACATAATTAAACAAATGCAGCACATATTTACATAGTTAAACAAATGAAACACATCTTTGCATAGTTATATGTTTTGTAATATGCATTAATTTTTCTATACTTTGCATCCTGTTCTAATGACTTTTGTTTCCAAAATAAAAGTACTTGCAATGCCCTGGATGATCTGAATTGCCAAAGTCCACCATCTGAGTTTAGTTCTGTGGTCCTTTCTTTAGTAGTCTTTAAATTAAAATATGTGCACTACTTTTATTAAATGATTTCCTATTTTAGATCCATGAGCTTCTATCATATAAAGTCTTATGGTTTGTGTATGAAATACCTCCTTAAAGTCTCATATACCAAATTCTTAATTACCTGTGGATATTATTTGGAGAGGTTCCTAGAACTGTCGGAGGGAAACACCACCTGGTCTCTGACAGAAAAGTGTTGTCCTAGCCCCTTCCTATCTTCATTCTTCTTTTTTTGTACCATATAGTAAATTGACTTTCTTTGCACAGAAAGTTTTCTGCCTGACCATGTGCTCAGAGTCAGTGGAGTCTAGCAACCACGGAGGAAGCTCTCTGAAACCATGTGCTAAAATATATTTCTCCTAATTTTAAGTAGTTTATGTCAGCATTTGTTCACAGAAACATGACAACTAAGTGTACATTGCATCATAAAAACAAAGTATCAAGTATTAAAGGTAGACAGCCAGGTGTGGGGATGTATGCCTTTAATCCAAGCACATAGGAGGCAGAGGCAGGAAGATCTCTAAGTTTAAGACTGACCTGGACAACACAGAAAAACTCTGTCTCAAAAATGAAAAACAAACTAACAAACAAAGGAAGAAATCAAACTTTCACTATTTGCAGACGATACGCTAGTATACTTAAGTGACCCCAAAAATTCTACCAGGGAACTCCTACAGCTGATAAACTTCTTCGGTAAGATGGCAGGATACAAGATTAACTCAAAAACATCAGTAGCCCTCCTATATACAAATGATAAATGGGCTGAGAGAGAAATCAGAGAAATATCACTCTTTACAATAGCCACAAATAACAAAGTACCTTGGGGTAACCCTAACTAAGCAAGTGAAGGATCTGTATGGTAAGAACTTTAAGTCACTGAAGAAGGAAATTAAAGAAGATTTCAGAAAATGGAAAGATGTCTCATGCTCATGAATAGGTAAGATTAACAGTAAAAATGGCAATCTTACCAAAAGCAATCTACAGATTCAATGCAATCCCTATCAAAATCCCAACACAATTCTTCACAGACTTGGAAAGAACAATACTCAACCTCATATGAAACAACAAAAAACCCAGGATAGCTAAAAGAACCCTGTATAATAAAGCAACCTCTGGAGGCATCACGATCCCTGACTTCAAGCTGTAGTAATAAAAACAGTTTGGTACTGGCATAAAAACAGACATGTGGACCAATGGAATCAAATTGAAGA
>LZPO01087413.1:78172-94921 GCA_001675575.1 Neotoma lepida | reverse complement strand
AAAAAAAAAAAGATAGCAACTGAATTTGGGGAAATGGAGATGGCAAAAGATTTCTATATTTAGAACTAGGAAGATTTATTCAGCTTGAAAACTTTTGGAATTTCAAGCTTAAGACATGTGGAAGAATGTACTGAGGCAAATGCAAGAGCTGACAGAGTGACTGTATATTTACTGATAAAGCTGACTATCATCAAATAGAAGTAGTTTCAGGAAACTCAGAGCATGCCAGCCTGTATTCTTAGAAAANGTTTTTTTTAAAACCTCTTTTGAAATCCTAGAGTATATTATGAAAACATTTGTCATTATGTATTAATAACTTAAGCTGAAATAAAGTATTTGAATGGTCAATGACACTACAAACTGGAATAGAAGTTTGACAGTTATGGACCAGTTCTGTGTGCCATTAAATGATGCACTGGCACTTGGTCTATTGTCTTTTGTTGCCCTTTTCACCCTTCTGATGTTCTGTTCATGTCTTATTATGAGCTGGAATGGTAAACATTTTCATTAACTGTTTCCAGATAGGTTTTCCCAATGGGAAAGTAGGACCTTGTTCTCCATCCCTTCTGGCTTTTACACTTTCCATCTCCCTTTCCATGGGAGATAGAAACATCTCATTTAGAGCCAAGTGTTCCAAGATCTCTCTCTCTCTCTCTCTCTCTCTCTCTCTCTCTCTCTCTTTCCTCTCTCTCTCCTCTCTCTCTCTCTTCTCCTCTCCTCTCCTCTCTCTCTTCCCTCTCCCTCCCTCCCTCTCTCCATCCCTCTACCCTCCCCCTCTCTCTGGCTGTGGATCTCTGTATTTGTTCCAGGAGGAAGCTTCTCTGATGATGGCTGAATAAGGTGCTGATCTACCTTTTTATTTCTTTTTATTTTTCTTTTTTTTTAAGAGCATCATTATTTAGTTTTACGATAGGTCTCTGGTTCTTGGTCACCAAGTAGTTTTTGGTATGGGTTCAATTTCATGGAGTTGCCCTTTAATCAAAGAGACAAGGGTTAGTTAATCCCACAAACATTGTTCCACCATTGCCCTAGAATATTTTGCAGACTGGACAGATCAAAGCTTTTGTGACTGAGTTGGTGTTTATGTTTCTCTTTTGGTAGCCTGCAGAGTAACTTCTTGTACCAAAGATACTAGAACATAGGGGTAAAGTTTCTATGAAGGCACAAACTCAACTTCTCCATGTTGAATGAATTGTGTGGGTGTTATCTTCAGCAACAGGTTCTTGTTGTCAGTTGGTAGAAAGCAACCTACGGTCTTGNTAACAAGCAGGGATGTTTGGGGATTTCCATGGGACCCCTTTGGCCAACAACTCAATTGGATATAGCCAAGTCCTCGTACTAGACGCTTCATTTGGTGACAAGGGATGGCAGTTGGGCTCTATCTCCCCATCTATTTGGACACTTCATTAGGATCATCAAGACATGTCATCGGCATCATTGACACATAGTTTAAATTTTCCACATCCTTCACATATAGTTCTTTCTGAGTTCACTTTTAAAGATGTATTTATGTATTTATGTATTTATGTATTTATGTAGCATCTCACTGTGATATCCAGGCTATTCTTTAAATCACTAGCTAGCCCTGACCTTGAAACTGTCTCTTATACACATCTAGATGTGTATAAGAGACAGACAGTGTGCATGCAGGGATACATGGAGGCCAGAAAAGGATGTTAGATCCCATGGAAGTGGAGTTATAAGCAATTGTAAGGTGCCTGATGTGGGTTATGGTAACCAATCTTAGAACCTCTGAATAAATTCTTAACCACTGAGTCAAATTTCGAGCNTCATGAATTCAATTTTAAGACCCACATCATGATCAAGTATACATCAGTAGTTCTAGCCCTATGAACATACCTTTTTTTAGATCTTTCTATGCTAAATGATTTAAAGAATATTTGCTTCCAGATGTTTTACAAAGTTTTCTCTAGTTGTAGTAGCATTTTCTAGCCATGCTTCTTAGAAACCAAGAGTATAACATTTTATTCTATATGATCTGAAATGCTTTTCCCACTAGGCTGAGATAATTGCATTCTGGATATTATAAAATCTGTTGTCCCTCCTATTGTACTATGTAGAGGATACTGAAGGTTACCTACATCTCTAGCTTCCAACATGTGTAATTCCATCTTCTGTTCTTCTATATGATCTCTTCACTAATTTCTAGAATTGAATAATTTTGTAAAACCACAAAGTGAAACTCTTAAGAAAATATATAAAAATAGCTCATTGTAGCTTAGATCTAGAATGCCATCTGCATATCCATTCTTCAAATGGTGGTCCTGTGTGACCCTAGAAAGTTATGAAACTTTTAATATGTGGTACCTAATGGGATGTCTTCAGATCACTGGGTTTCTGCCTTGGTGAGGAGAAGAGGATCCTCACTCTCTTAGCATTTTGCTTCAAGGCTTTGAGATGACAATTGTCCCACCATAAAGTGCTGTATCCTCCACTAGCCAGTTGCAATGAGGACAANCACAGAAGAACTGAGACTTCCAAATCCTGGCACCAAATTAAAGATATTTTTCTATTTATTTATTTATTTAGGTATTTGTTACAGAGATGAAAAACTAACCTGCACACATACATGTGCATGCATGCATGCACACATGTAGAAACACACACACACACACACACACTTGCACGAGCACACCCCCCCAGCAGTATGAAATATTTATCTCTCACAGGCAACTGACATGATGATGAGGCTGGCTTAAGAATTGAACAAAACAAGGTATCCTGACTTAAAGTAAAGTTGAATGAGGATGCTAATCTAAACCCCAAATGTGTTATTATCCTCACATAGCAATAACATTTTGATTTTTAGGGCCTACATAACATAACATAACATAACATAACATAACATAACATAACATAACATAACATAGCATTTTGTTATGTAGCTTTGAAATGCATCTAAATTCTGGTATCATTTAAATGTTTTGGAGACTATCTCTTCTTCTTTAAAGAGTATTACACTTTATCAGCCCTGTCCTATTTAACTTTGTCTACATGACATATCCTATAGTCATCCAAGAAGGAAGCCTCACTTGAGAAAGTGACTAGACCACCCTGATCTGTAGATGTGTCTTAGGGGCCTGTTTTGATTAATAATTGATGAAGCGGACCCCATCTGCTTCAGGAAGGTAGTCCTAGTTTGTTTTTTCTTCTGTGAAATGGTAATAATAACTGTCCCCATCTCCTTAAGATATTATGAGGATTAAATGTATTAGTCAGCAGTTGAGAACAGTGTTGAAGACATGTGAATATTCCAGAAGAGAACAACATATGATTGATGTGTTTCAGTATATGGGTTAGAATTTCAATGTATTTTTCATTCAATAAACAAACGATATGAATAATCTTTGTCAAATTATTGTAGTCACTAACGTTTTCTCTTAAATAGTTAAGTTTCATGAAGTTCATTGAACTGGCCCTTTGAAATATGCATTATTCTGTGTACCTCTCATGGTTCTTTGGATTTGAAAAAAGTAACATTCTAATGTGCACAATTTATCTGAATGATTTGATAAATTAGTTGCTTCTATGAACTCTATTTAAGGAAGACTACATAAGTCACTAACTAAATTAAAAGGTGGAAGTCAGTGAGATAATTATGCTGACCCTTCTATAAGGCACTGTGACAAAGGACAGTGACTTTGGAGGCCTTGTCTAGTTTTCAGCCACAAAATCACACAAGGATTGAGCTACTAGATTAGCGCTTTAAATAGGCAGGTAGTAGTCTACTGCAATTAAGCCTGGGATCCTCAAATTGCATTTGCACATTAATTGTCATTTAAAAACTGAAAAACAACTTAGCAATTTTAACATTTTAAAGCATATAATCTCTCTATGTTAAAGTTTTTACTTACAAAATAATATAATTCTTGTCCCATTAAACTCAAAGATTTCTATATGACTCAACAGAAACAATTTGTGCCAAATGCTGTTAAAGTAGTGTGATGTAGCTGGAAGGATATAACTTAGTGTCAGACTGCTTGACCAGCATTGACGAGGACCAGGACTCAAACTTCAGTAATGAAAAAAGAATCATAAAGTTGCATGGTGTGATTGCAAATCTCCTGCTCTGTATGACAGATACCTTTCAGGCAATGTGTACTAAATTGTTTTCACATGGTCATGGTAATTTTAAAATCCTTGCTCAGAAACACAATGTCCATTTTAAAATAAACAAACTGAGAAACAATAAACACTGGTGCCAACTCCAAGTAGGTTGTACAAAATGACTCTCACTGCAGGTACTATAGTACATCTTCAATATAGGGGTGGACTGTGATTAAAAGAAAAAAGTCTTAAGTCGTCTAACTCCAGAGTCATGTCTGTGTTTTGTCTAATACCAAAACTCATTTTCTCTAGGTTTCACCTCTGTCTAGCCATGAATCTGCAAACTGGTGAAGTTTTTACTTTGATACACATGGCATTGACATTTTCTTGCTCCAAGTGACTGCTCAGGACATTTCAATTCTGTACTCTGAGTCCCACAGGATCTGGTATAGTAAGTATACATGGTAGTCAGAGAGGAATAACCAAAAAAAACTCTATCAGTGGTGAAACAAAACCTAAAGACAGAAGCTTCTCCTTGCCCTTTCTCAGGTGTACAGTTCCCAGAGGTGAATGGCATCCTCTGAAGCCTGGAAAGCCATTACCACAGCTGCTAACTCAGTAACTTACCTTATCTCGTCTTCCTCTGCCTCCCATTTGACTTTCTGCTCACTGCTGCTATATGTAACTGGCCCCAAATAACTGCAGACACAGGTTCCGTTCTTCACATTAAAACTGAAGTTATAGTCATGTTATAACTAATGAATTAATATTTTTTTACTTTTGAAATTATAATTTAATTGAAACATTTCTTCCTTCCATTTCTTCCCTCTAACCCACCCCCTCCAAATTTCCTTCCCTGTTCTCTTTCAAATTCATGGCTTTTTTTTACTAATTTATATTGCTTGCGCATATATATATATATATATATATATATATTCCTAAATATAACCTGCTTAGTCCATATAATGCTACTTGTGTGTATGCTTTCAGAGCTGAATGTTTGGAAATAGGAGACCAATGGGTGTGTTTCTCCCTAGGGTGACAGCCTCTCCTGCTCTCAGATTTCCCCAGTTGCCTATGGTTCTTTATGTAGGGCTTAGATCTCACAGGCTTTTCCCCATCAAGCTTTCTATGGTCATTGGTGTCATCTTTGTTCACCTCACATTTGGGTGGTCATGTTGCTGAGGATTTACAGGTGTAGCTTCTGACATTACGAAGAGACACAATCTCAAAGCAAACTCCTGGTATGCTGGCTGTTGCAATCTCTCCACCCCCTCTTCTGCAATGTTCCCTGAGCCTTAGATATGGAAGCATTTTATAGATGTATCCATCACACCCCCTTCTCTTGACTTCTCCAGTACTTCCCCTGTCCTCAGCCNCCAAGTACTATTCATAAAAATGGGCCTGTCATCATGGACCTTCTCCTTTAAAGTTGGTGGANAGTAAAGAAGAAGGCAGAGTACAAGACAATGTGATGTTTTTTTATTCAATTGGCTAATGCAGTGGTTCTCAATCTTCCTAATGCAGGGACCCTTTAATACAGTTCCTCACTTTGTAGTGTCCAATCAACCATAAAATTATTTTCATTGCTGCTTCAAAACTGTAACTTTTTACTGTTCTGTATCATAATGTAAATACATATGTTTTCCAATGGTCTTAGGTGACTTCTGTGAAAGGGTCGTTCAGCTCCCAAAGAGGTCACAACCCATAGATTGAGAACTACTGGGCTAAAGGAATAAGCCAATCCATAGGTGGCACTGACTTCAGAGAAAAACACAGCTTCCAAAGATGAGAAGTCAAACACCAGTTTTCTGACATCATTCTAACCACATAGTTACTTTAGTCTGTTAAGAATTTGGAGTCACAATCATTTACTTCCCTAGATTCTGAACATCTCCATTGTTTGGACCACCTCCCAAAGGGGTGGGTGTGGGGATGAATAATATTATATGTGGAGACATTCCCATATTTATCCCAGGCTCCAAGCTTCCATAACCTGGTAAGGATCATTATTAAGGTAATTTCTACTAACCTTATGTGCTGGCTACTCTTACGTCAACTTAACACAGCTAAAATTATCTGAAAGGTGGGAAACTCAATTGAGAGAATTTCTCCATAAGATCCAGCAGTAAGATATTTTCTTTTTTCTTTTCTTTTTTTAGTAATACAATTCTTTATTGATTCTTTGAGAATTTCACATATGCACCCTAATACTATCCACTTTCCAGTCCTTCCATATATGCCCCTCACCCCTGCAACATTCCCCCAAAAGGAAACTCCCCNAAAAGTTAATTTAAAAAATACCTCACTCCTCCATCTTTCCTGTCTTTTCCTTTGTCCTAGTGGCATTGGGAGCTATGGTGTGTCATGCAGAATACACTTTTGCCCAATCAGCCCTACCCACAAATGTTCATTGCAGTGAGTCACTGGTTCAAGGCCTGTGGTCTCTAGCAGATCATCATCACTGGACCCTCACTGTAACTCTCTTGTATATCCTAGTGTTGCCCCGAGTCATGGAGATCCTGTGACTATTGTTCCACAGGACCAGTACCTTCATGTGCTCCATCAGGTCATAGATGGGGTAGATGTTAGTGTGGGCCAACTCAAAGTCCAGGATTTGGGCCTGGGTGGTAGCTGAGATGGTCAGTTCTGGCCACTGGAACTGCCCCTTCAGGTGAGGGACAAAGCCAGCTCTCATATACCCATGCCATCTGGGCCAGTTTTCCCATGTCTGTGGTGAGGGGTGGGGCTATCTCTCCCTAGTGCAAGGACNAGCTCTCTCATGAGAGGCAGGGCCAGCTCTCCTGCATCAGTGTCAGCAAGGGGCAAGGCCAGCTATCCCAGGGCCAGTGAAGTGTGGGGCTGGCTCAGTACGGACCTTGGATTTCAATATATGCAAGGTTTCTATGGCCCTCTGTGGTAACATGAGCCATGGACATCAACATAGACCCCAGCTGCTATAGGATTATGGACCCAGAAATGGTCCTTAGCAGCAGCCTGGGCCTGTATGTCACCATGGCCCCAGTTGGCAGCACAGGCCACTCAAACAAGCATGCCCCCAGTGGCAGAGTAGCCCTTGGACACTAGCATGGCCCCAGATGGTGGCCCAGATCCCTGGCATTGGCATGGCCTTTGATGGTAACAGGAGCCATGGACATCAACACAGACCCTAGCTGTGACAGAGTCACAGACGCAGACATGGCCCTTAGCTACAGCTCGGCCTGGATATTACCATGGTCCCAAGTGGCTGCAAGGGCTTGTCAGATCAGCATGGCCTCAGCAGCAGCATGAATCTAGGACACCAACATTGACACAGGTGGCTGACCAGATCCTGGGCATCTTCACAACCTTCAGTGGTTACTGAAGCCATGGACGTCAACACAGACCCTGGCTGCTATAAGGCCATGTCTTACAGATATGGCCCTTGGCAGCAGCTCATGTTTGGATGTCTTCATGGCCCCTGGTGGCAGCACAGGCCACCCAGATCAACATGGCCCTGGTGGCAGCATGACCGGTGGACACCAACATGGNCACAGGTGGCAGCCCAGACCCTGGGTATCCTTGTGGCCTTGGTGGCAACACGGGTCATGGATGTCAACACAGACCCTGCCTTCAGTAGGACCACAGACCCAGATANCGCCCTTGGCAGTATCCCAGCCCCAGATGTCACCATGGCCCTGGATGGCAAGCAGGCCACCACATAAGCCTGTTCCTCACCACCTTTGCTTCTTCAGTTCTGCCTCTTTCCACAGCACATGAACCATTCTGCTTCTTTTTCTGTCCCATTTCTCCGCAATGTATTTGTTCATCATAATGGCCCCTAGCCATCCATAAAGGTCTGTGAATGCCTTCTGCCAGCTTGGACTGTGAGGACCCAGGATGCCCTGTGGGTGTCTTTCAACACCCTGGGCCAAGTAGCTGTCCTAATTAACGATTGATGTGGGAGCACCCAGCCCATCGCAGGTGGTGCCATCTTTGGGCTGGTGGTCCTGGGTTCTATAAGAAAGCAGACTGAGCAAGCCATGGTATTTCGTTGCAGCAATAGAAACCCTAAGATACCATCACTAGAAATGTCATTAAAATATAATTAGCACACTTTCTTGATTTTCTTGGCATCCATTCTCCCATTTGTAAAACTGAATGCTCAGATAACTGAGCACAAAGAAAAGAAAGTGAGAAATCTGTATAAAATCTATATAAACATTCTGGATTTATTCCTAATATAGCATAGTTACCCCAAAATATAATATGCTCTTCTTTATCTGACAAATACAAAAAAAGAGTCTTTTGTTAGTTCTTACTCTACCAATGTTAATTAAATTTAAATAGTAATAACTAACCTCTTGGTGTTTGTTCATCAGACATTGTAAAGTTCACTTTTTAAACTTTTTAAAAAATGTGTGTGTGTGTGTATGTGTGTGTGTGTGTGTGTAGTTATTTGTACATGCAGAGGTCAGAGGGCAACTTAGTGGAATTGATTCTCCCTATCAACATTTTATGGGTTTCTAGATCAAGTTCATGTCACTAGTCTTGTAAGGCAAAGTGACTTTATCCAGTAAGACTTCTTACTGACTCTGAAGAATACTTTCCACATAGAGCATCATGAGTTCTATAGTTTACATGCAGACAAAGGAGGAAAGTCACCTTACAGGTTTCTAATTTACCAGGGTCTTATAGCCATCCAAAATTCAAACTGTGTGTATCACAATAGCTTAACTCTTGGCCACACACATGGATATTTATAATTACAATTGAATATTAGCTGATTAATGATTTACTAAATGTTCTTAACTAGCCCATGAGAACTTCTAATAAATGACTCAGACAGCCTTACTGATGTACACTAAAATGAAGTGTCAAATTAGCCAGAAGTTTTCTTACAATAATTAAATGGTTTTGATCCTTATAGGTATTTCACTTGTCACAAATAAACCTATAAGACACAAATTAACTGAGTATTTTGGCAGAAAAATAAAGATAAATATAGGACTGGAAGTCCAAAACACATNATGTGGAGGTGAAGATGGTCTAACACTACTCTACTTACTCAAATCATGTTCCTCAAATCATGTTCTCCATCAATGTTCACACACTGTGATCTTTGAGGGAACTTAAAGAGCACTGATGGCAGAACCCACCCCCAGGGTTTTTATCTAATTGATCTCAGTCATGACCTGTGATAAAGGGACTTTATAAAGTCTGTTTGCATCATGTAGCCAGGACTCACAGCCACTGTTCTGATACAAATACTGTACTTTTCATATGTTTCTGTTTCTTCTTCTTTTTGTTTTAATTGCTGTTCTATGAAAGATAAAGTTCTGGATAAAGATAAAGTTGCTCTCAAAAGCAAACTTGGGGGTTGTTATACTTGAATATCAATTGCTCACCAAGGCCTTGCTAAATTCTTATTCCCAGGTGGAGTTACTGGGGANGTTGTGGGAAATGTAACAGGTAGGGTCCAGCTAGAGGAATTAGGCCCCAAATGTTGTGTTTGTGGAGGTTTTAATTGTTCCTTGGTCCTTAGTTTCTTCCTTTCTTTTTCTGCATGAAGNGTGCTTTCTAAATGCCATACTGACTTATACAAACTCTTCAGTAATTCATTAATTCTGTGTGGGTTTCAACTGTAAATTCCATATTTTGATTCTATTTAGAATTCATGTGCTACATCATGGTGTAAATAACTTGGAAAAGTTCAAGGAAATATTTTATATCCTTGCTGCTGTAAATGTCATATATATATATAAAAGAGAAAATCCAAATAAACAATATGTTAATGTAGCTAATTATATATATTCTTCACTCTGGTTTGGGTTAAACTAAACTTTTTATCCACAATCTTCTATACAGACAACCAGGATATAAGTTTTGAAAGATTTAAAACTTTCTTCCTCTACTCAGCTCCTTCCCAGAGTAACTAGCAGTGTTTTGCCTGAGTCTTCTCATCTCCATGATGTCCTTGCTCCATGTTAAGAAGAACTAGGATACAATAAGGAATNAAAGAAAATGAGAAAAACATGGGCCTCCATCAGTGCCTTGGCTCATCTTGATCTCACTGAAGCCGAATTTGAGGAATGATGAAAAGTGGATTGATGACTTGGTGATTCTGGATTTCTAGTGAGAGCACACGCTCTCAACCAGAGCCATCGTGGTTAAGCCTCCCTATCTGAGTGTTCCTAGTACACCATGCTACATTCATATTAAGCACTGTAGAGAGATCTGGTGTGAATTATGTCCCAGAAGGAAGGACAAAGGACTGAACAAAACTCCTGATTAACTGCACTGGGCCTGTTGTTCATATCTCCTGGGCAAGGAGAACAACAAGCCAACAGGGGCTGCCCAGCTCTTATTTTCAAAACAAGATAATTAGTAATGTTTACAAAATGGCCACGAAATTTTTGGCCTCTAATAAACTATTTTGCAAACCATGAAACTTAAATATTACCATATTCCCTCTGTAAATGTCCATCAACTTAATATGGATTGTATCTTCTTGAAAGTGACAGAGCAAANTTTTTTGCATGGTATAGCCCCGTTCCTATGAGGACAGAGTAGAATTAGTTAGGATCTTCCCAAGCTTTCTTGTCTTTGTTAGTTTTCATTGTATTTAAAATTATGCCCCAAGAAAACAAATGTTGATGAAGCTGTTTATGGTTTTTGTAATTTTTTTTCACCAAAGTAAAAATGTGTACCACAGAGGCCAATATTGCCTCCAGGAAATACAGTGAAATTACACAGACTAGAACTCACTGAAGCACATAATTTGGCCTGTCTTATTGAAGTAAAAAGAAAGAAATCATTGTTGGAGAACACAAAGTAGGGTTAAGCAAGGAAAAAAAATGACCACCGAGGATAGCACGCAAGAGAGGTAAAATAAGAAAACATAAATGTGTATTTTTTCAGTAGCTCTGACACTCAAATGCCCTCGACACTGAGGCTGCTACAAGGAGAGTCACTATTCAGACAAGGAAGAACAGAAGTGACAGGAAGAGGCAACAGGAAACACATTGTGCTTTGTGACCTAACTGACTGAATCTGTGGAAGTTAGCTTTTTGACAGCTAAAGTCGCATTTACAAATGATGTTCAACTACTTTCTTAAAAATAGTGTATCAATTCAGTCAGACAAAGAGAGAAGGTATGGGGGAAAAAAGGAGAGTGAGGAGGGGAAGGAAGCAAAGGAGAAGAAGAGAAGGAAAGGGAGACAAGCCTAGTGGAGACAAGAGATCCCAATGAGATTGAACNAATTTATTGTTTGACTAACCGGCCATTTTGTCAAAAATCCATCAGATTAGAACTGCATGTATCTCGATAAAATTATTCAATGTGTTACTGCTTTAGGGTTTTACTTTCCTAGACAGGGTCTCACTATGTAGCTCTCNCTGATCATGAACTCATTATGTAGACCAAGTTAATCTCCAACTCATAGAGATCCACCTGTGTCTGCCTCCTGCACACTGGTGTTAAAGGTGTGCCCCATAACTCGAGTTCTCAGGACAATAGATTACATTTGTCATTGCCCCATAAACACTTGTAGAACATTATTAAAGGTCCGTGTTCATCAGGTGCTACCTTGTCAGTATACAGACCCTTTTCAAGTGACAGGAAGGAAGAAAGCTGAAAGTTATTTTAGGTTCCCTAATATNCTAGATGGAATTTAACTACACAGTGCATACACTCTGTTTTTTTAAAGTACTTATTTGGTTATTCTAATGCAACCTTTTTATTCAGTATTTGTATCCCTTTATTGAATTCAGTTTGCAAATCCTGTATTGTCTACATAATTTCATTTAGCTATTAGTGTTCTTGAACTTCAATTAGGAATTTCTTTCAGCCTTCTTGAAGTTCAGTTAGGTCTTTGCTTGCATCTTTTTTTTAATTCCGTGAACATTTGATCATACTTATCATTGTTATTTTAAATTCTGTGTCCTGAGGTTTGTCTAGGTAATTCCCATCAGAGAATATTTCTCTAGTGGTTTTGGGGGGCATATTGTTTTGATCTTTCATAACGTTTGTGTNTATGCAAAGGGACTGGGTTTGTGAATTTAGTTCATTGCTTATGTATCGGACATGATATTCTAGCCTGCCCACGGTGAATGAAAGTTTAATTCTGTTTTTACTTAGTACCACAAAATAGTTCCTTTCCAGTCATGTAGGAGGAATGAACATGCCAGTCCTTCAGGATGGAAAGACTGGGGTGAAAATTCACTGTAACTAGTGGGATACAGAGGTGTTAAGGGTCATCTGAAATTGCTTAGGTGAAAGCCAAGGAAGTGGCCTGGTGTGGCTCCCACCTGGGTCTGGACTTGGAAAGACAACACCTAAGCAGNGAACCAAACAGAATCTCTGAAAAGGCAGGAAGATGTGTTGGACTTGGGCCTAGAGTATAGTTCAAGGGACTTAGTTCAGATTCACCAAGGGCTCACAGATGTGGCTCCACCAGGGGCATCACNTGGCCTGGACAGGCAGTTCGAGGTTAGTGAGAGTTCTGGATCAGACTAGGCAAAGGGACCTGGGAAGCAACTCCTGCTTGGATCTGAATCTGGAGTGTCACAGAGGAGAGGTGGTGGCAGCTACTTGGNGTTAGCAACTCATGAGGTCTAGGGTTAGCCTCAGGAAGAGAGTGCTCAGATAGGGCTCCTAGATGGGCAGGAACTGGGCGGAGCAACCTGAAAGGAGGAAACTGAAATAGACTCACCAGTAGAGCTCATGGATGTGGCTCCTGCCTGGGCCTTGTTGACACTGTGGATGAGCAGCAAATGTCTCGGATCTAGGGTCAGACTATGCACGAGAATTTGCACCTATAAACTGTTTTTGAAGAGAGATAAACATGTAAAGGCTGTATTCGATGAATAAACGTGTGTGTGTGTGTGTGTGTGTGTGTGTGTGTGTGTGTGTGTAACGGGGCTTTTGAGGAAAATGAATAGTGGAAACATTAATCTTAAATGTCATAATGTATTTGCTTCAGCAAGAATGAAGAAAATGACTGATGTTTAAACTATAATTTGCCTTCAATTTACAATATTCTCTTCTATGCTGAAAATGTCAGTCATCAGTGTGTGAAGAAATGTCCCCTTTCCAGGTCCCTGCAGGCTTCATTGTTTCATCTCCCTTTCAAAACTGTGAGCCACAGTGTCCTCTGCTGGATGATTAGAAAAGTGGGGCTGAGCCTGGAGAAGTCAAGTCTCCTGAGGTGAAATAGCTATAGGACTTCAGGTTACTGATAAGACAAAGGGTGAGTAGGGAGGTAAGGGTATATGAAGGAGTTAGGAGAGGGGACTATATGACAAAAAATATACTGTACGAAAAATTTTAAGGGTTTTGGTGATAAAAGGTGCGAACATCTTTGTTTCTTTGTTTTGGTGTTCAATACATCCCGAGCACAGTTTCCCCTTCCTCCACTCCTCCTTATCCTGCCCAAGAATTCTCAATAGAGGAAACTCAAATGGCTGAGAAACACTTAAGAGAAATTTAACATCCTTAACTGTAGCCAGAAGTTTCTCTGGTTCTGCCCGGCCCTGGAGTCAGAATAAATCTCTTCCATCTGCTTCCTGCAGCTGCTTGGTCCCAAGTAAACACACAGAGGTTTNTATTATTTACAAACTGTATGGCCTATGAGACAAGCTTCTTGTTAGCTAGCTCTTATAACTTAACTCAACCATTTCTATTAATCTATATGTTGCCACTTGACTGCGGCGTTACAGGTCTGTTGGCATCTTGTTGCTCCTTGGGCCACGGGGCTGGCATCTCCCTCTCCTTTCTTCTCCTCTCTCTTCAGTTCAAATGTACCGCCTAACCTTATTCTGCCTCGCCATTGGCCAAACAGCTTTATTTATCAACCAATCAGAGCGACACATATTCACAGCACACAGAAAGACATCCNACAGCAAGGAAATGCAAATCAAAACTACTTTGAGATTCTATCTTTTACCTGTCAGAANGGCTAAGATCAGTAATGCAAGTGATGGCAAGGATGTGGTACAAGGGGAATACTCCTCCATTGCTGGTGGAAGTGCAAACTTGTACAAGCACTATGGAAATCAATATGACAGTTCTTCAGAAATCTGGGAATCAACCAAACAATGCATAAAGAAGATGTGGTTCATTTACACAATGGACTATTACTCGGCTGTTTAAAAAAAATGACATCATGAAATTTGCAGGTAAATGGATGGAACTAGAAAAAAATCATCCTCAGTCAGTAACCCAGATGCATAAAGACAAACATGGTATGGACTCACTTACAATTGGATATTAGCTGTTAAGTCCATGATAATCAAACTACAATCCATAAACCTGGAAAGGCTAAGTAACATGGGAGGGGGGATGCATGGATCTTCTTGGGAAGGGGAAAAGGAACAGATTTTGCCCAGTAGACTGGGGGTGAGTGGGAATGGGAACAGCAGGGGTTAGGTAGGTGGGGAGGAATGGAGGAAGAGAGTATGGGGAGAGATAACTGGAATTGGGAGGCATTGGAGGGCAATGTCAAAACCTAGTCCAGTAGAAACTCTCAGGATTCTACAAAAGTGTGACCCTCGCAAGTACTCCTAGTAGTGGAGGATTCAGAGCCTGAACTGCCCATCCTCTGTAACCAGGCAAGGCTTTTAGCCACAAAACCTTTGACCTATAATCTATTCCACCTGCAAGATGTACTGGGCAGTGGAGGCACAGATTTGTGGGAGTAGCCAACCAATGACAGATCTAATTTGAGGCCCATATCATAAGGGGGAGCCCATAGCCTGGATGACCAGGAGCCAGAAGCTGGATAGCCCAGAGACCTATGATTAAAAAAGTCGAAAAGATGATTCCTAATGATATCCACATAGACTCATAGATCAGTGCCTAGCCCAATACTCATCAAAGAGCCTTCCACTGGGCAGTTGATGGGAGTAGATACAGAGACACACAATCAAACATTAGGTAGAGAGAGATCCTAAATTGGAAATCTCCATCTGATCTCTCCACTTGGAGCTAGGGGAACTCCATGGAAGAAGGGGAGAAAGAAACATAGGAGCCAAGGAGGTCAAGGGTGCNAGAAGAACTTGGCTCACAGATGTCANCTATCATAGGGGCTCACAGACACTGAAGCTGCACTCATGGAGCCTGCAAGAGTCTATGCTAGGTCATCTAGATATGTATTATGGTTGTTAGCTTGATGGTATTTTGTTGTTGTTTTCTTTTCTTTTCTTTTTTATTTATTCTTCCCTCATAGATTACATTCAACTGCAGTTTCCCCTCCCTCTTCTTCTCCCAGTCCCTCCCCTTGGACCTTCCTTCTTCCCTAGATCCACTCTTCCTCTATTCCCATCAGAAAAGAGGAGGCCTCCCAATGATATCAACCAAACATGGCATAACAAGTTACAATAAGACTAGGCACATACTCTCATATCAAGGTTGGATGAGGCAACTAAGTAGGAGGAAAAGGGTNTCAAAAGCAGGCAAAAGAGTCAGAGATACCTCNACTCCCATTGTTAGGAATCCCACAAAGGGAGAGGGGATGTCTCTAACTCTTTCATCTCCTCTTGGGACTCTTTTCCTTCTACTGGATTGTGTCACCTAGTCTTNATATGAGGCTTTGTGCCTAGTCTTATTGTATCTTGTTATGCTGTGTTCAGTGAGTTTTTTTGAGTTATATCACATATTTTGAGGGTTATTTTTCAGAAATCTGTACAAACTTAATATGCCATGTTCTGTTGATATCCATGGAAGGTCTGCCCTTTTCTGAATAGAAATGGAGGAGTGGATTGGAGGAGTAGCAGAGGTGAGGTAGGGGGAGGAACTGGGAGGAAAGGAGGGTGGAAACTGGCTGGGGTGTAAAATAAATAAGTTTTACGAGTTTGTTCAAATAAGAACTTTTCATAGAAAAGACTTATCCCCATTGATCCTCCTCATATGTCTTTCCTTGATCCTCGGCTAGAAAAGAGCTGGCAATAATTTGATGATATAAACAGACACAATTTTAAGAATTCTATTTCACAAGAGGCATCTAAGCAGAGAGCTTTAGAGAAATGCTGGTTTGCTCCAGAGCACTGTAAGATCAGATGCCTGTGATGCAGTGTTAGTCCTGCACAGTGACTTGAGTCGAAGCTGTGGCTGTGGTCACACAATGTGTTTACCCTCTCGTTCCTGTTAAGCAATGGTGGCAGAGTCAGATCCGCACCACTGAAGAATTTCTATTCAGCCACTTAGCTCTACCAGGTATCACTTTCCTCATCATTAACTTTTGGAAAGCGACTTTTGCTTCTTAGATCTCTAGGTTGTGTCAAGGGTGTCGTCATGTAATGTGTTTTGACTTCTTGTGAGAGGAAATGTGTAACACATAAATTCATTTTAAACAAAGCCTACTAGAGGACTTGAAGCAGGATAGAACCTTGACTAATCTATACCCCAAAGAGAAGAGACTGTGGATGCAGCCATGCAGGAAGCATGGGACTACTGCCCATTAGAAGCTGTTCAGTGCTTTTACACAGTATTGTACTAAAATTGTACATGTACTAATGTTTACAGTAGGGTAAAGGCTTATGGTTAAAATCTCCTATAATTTATAGCTAAGAATTCTTGAAATATATGGAGATTTTCCTCTATCAATACAGTACAGAAAGTATTTCTTTTTCACTCAACAAATAACATAGTATTTTTGAAAGTATATGCACAATTAATTTGATTAAGTAAATTATGCATAATCT